>JARFOC010000573.1:179040-198709 GCA_031763485.1 Osmoderma eremita
AGAAGATCCAAACACATGTAAATAACAGAATGGCTAAAATTAATAGGTTATTTCTTTTGTTTGGAAACCTAGACAGCATAAAATGATAAAAAATATCATTATTTTAATCATTTTACGCTGTTGGCGGCACTGCATGGGTTTCCAAACAAAACAAATCGACGTCATCACTGTTCTTCTCAATTCTCTTGAGCCCTCAAGAATAAACTGCGCCATTATAGTACATAGATCGATTGAATAATCGATATACGTACTACAATGGTGCAGTTTATTCTCGGCGGCGTATCTGTGTTTATGAAGATGCAACCACGGAATATCGAATAAGTGGGTGCTCATATTATTTCATACATCTATAGCATTATTTTTATACCATGAATGTCTTAAATCTGGTAGTATTTTGATAAAACTTTGTCTCTTCCAAGAGGTTATGTCAATGATTTCAATATTGTGATTTGTCTGTAATACACCCATTTTTATTTTGTCCCTTATGTGGTAACACTATTACTTCACGTTCACACAAGGTAATACTGCACTTTAAATGTCCTGTAGCTTATTCATACATTTTCGCCAAAATAAAAAAGTGAAGCGCAATTCAAATAAATAATTATAAATTGCGTTGGAAATGACGTAGCAATAATTATAATGGCTATATTTTTAAATAGTGACAAATCAGTAATAGAAAACCGTAAACTCACTCGTGGTGTGCTGAT
The DNA here is from genome assembly GCA_031763485.1 of Osmoderma eremita. NCBI lineage: Eukaryota > Metazoa > Arthropoda > Insecta > Coleoptera > Scarabaeidae > Osmoderma > Osmoderma eremita. The sequence goes on from JARFOC010000573.1 coordinate 179,748, forward strand.
GTTTCCAAGTTGTTCTGGAAAAAATTCTAATTTAGCTTCCAAAACCATCAAATATAAGAGAATAACAAGATACCTTTTAACATATTGTCACGAATTCAACTTTTGAACGTAAACTTGGGTTCGATAAGACTTAAATAACTCTTACTTTCTAAGTACTTTAATTCAGTTTATTAATTAAGCACTTAATATAACTCTCGGCCATGCGATTTAACATAAATGGTCCTGGTCTAGGCGTTCTTTTTTTCAAAGCCACCCGCGATTATACGTACTTTATTACAAAAATGACATGAATTAAAAATAATAGTTTTTCTTTTGGAGAATTTTTGATTTCTTGCTAAGAATTTTAAAACGAAATCTTAAAGTTGGTGTTTTCCATCGCTTATTGTTATGGTAATCCCATTAAGGGCACGTAATACATAAAAAGAAACAGACAAATGAGAAGCCATAATAATTATGTACCTCCATCTCCTCATTTAACCAACTTTCTAGCTTATACCGTTTACGAGATCCTAATGGTGACCACACTACACAAATCTATCGTTGATAATGGCTTATTTTTTTTTTATAGTTTCTGTTTTCTTATTATAATTTCCCTCTTTTCGTTAACATACTTTTGTCAGGTGCCTCTAAAATAAACATACATTTATAATATTTCAATTATAAACACGCATTAGATTCAGTCGGCAGATCCAGACGCTGAAAATATATCGGAAGACGAGTTACCGACAATGCAAGTATCCAAAGTGCCCGAAACCGAAGAGGTATCTGACGAAGAGTTGCCAGGACCGAAACGTGCTGAATTACCAGCCGATACAGAAGTAAGTTTCACGTAGATTTTATACTGAAAGTATAAGTAGAGAAGTCACATTTTGCCGAAAGTAATACTCGACTTGTAAGCCATTTTGACTTGCACGGATTGGGAATTTTTTAAATTGGTCTGCCACTGAACGTAACTCAAAATTAATGTAAAAACTTTAAAAAAGACTTTTTATAGGCACCGGAATAATCGAAATTTTTACATGAGATATCCCTTCTTAACATTACTAACATCAACAGAAACTATTTATTACTATTTATTATTGATATTTTACTAAGAATTAAGCTTTTCTAACAAAATTAACCACATAAATCTCAGCAAAAAATGTATTTTTCACATTTATCCCGCTACGAAATTAAACAAGGCGAGTCTGAAACATGAATCGGAAAAATAATGCTACTTATTATAATATTCTCTATTGGTATTCGCGATTTACATGAACGATAGTGGCCCTGTTAATTTTGTCAATATGGCGGCTGACTGAGGGACACTTTGTGTTGTTCACATTTCGCAAAGACAGAGATTTTATCATATTTTGTTTCGCGTGTGACCAACTTTACCACCTAAAAGCTAGGGTTTCTTCTTAAACCGCGTAAGTGGTTTCGTTATTATCGGTTAAGACAAGGAAGTTGTATAAATTAGGTTCATAAGAAGGTTATAGTAGAAAAACGAAATGTTTATTGTTTCATTATAAGTAAAGATTGCAAGGACTGTGGGGCAGCATAATAAACACACCGTTCGGATTACTCCCCCCGCACAGTGTGTTTATTATTTCATCACAAGGCATTTGATGACCAATTCTGTAAAATAAACGTTGAATCTCGTTATAATGCCATATTTCTATCATTCTTTATTCATTAAACACACTGTTCGAATTACTCCTCCCGCACAAGTATTAATTAATTCGGAACGACACGTGTTTCGGGTATTCCCGAAACACGAATTAATTAATACTTGTGCGGGAGGAGTAATCCGAACAGTGTGTTTATTGTGCTGCCCCACAGTCCTTGCTATCTTTACATTCTTTATTCATCTTTCAAATCAGACTTGCCCCGTATTACTACTTACTCGAAAATGGCGGTGATCGATAAATAATATCCCTTCCTTTTAGGTTGTATCGGAGGACGAGCTTCCCGCTGTAAAAAAAGAGGGCACCAAACGTAAGATAACCGAGAGTGACTATGATCCGGGTTCGCCTACATCCGAGAGCGAAGTTTCGGCGAAGAAACCGTTTTTGGATCCGGACGTGGAGAAGGAAAAAGAAAAATTGGAAAAGTCGAAAAAACTGCCCGAATTGGATAAGTACTGGAAAGCCGTCAACGATGATCCTACCGATTTTACCGGCTGGACGTATCTGTTGCAATACGTGGATCAGGAGGTGAGATTTAGATCAAATAAGACTGTCGATGTCATTGTGACGATTTTTAATATGGATTCAGTATCTTATCAGATCAACACTAAGGCGGTCGAAAAAGATTCGTTATACACTAATGCAACACCACCGACTTCATATGTATTTTCAGGAGATAAAATTCCTGCTTCAATCTCTGTTGTGGTTTTCGATCCATCCGTGAAAATGGAAATCGTTGGTGGTGATGGTACGACGCGGGGCTCAATGTGGACACCGTATCGTTTGCGGAAGGCAAACACAGCGACCACACAGGCCTTCGCAGCACCAAGGAGGGGTATCTTAGTGACATTCGAGAGGGCGTCACCAAGATGCCCCTCCTTGATGCTGCGAAGGACGTCCGTGTCCCCTGTGTTCGCCGTCCACAAACGATACCGTGTCCGCATTGGGCACCACGTTGGATGGTACAACGTGGTGCCCAATGTGGACGAATGTCACCAACGATTTCCATTTGCACTGATGGATCGAAAACCACAACATAGACTAAAGCAGGAATTATCTCTCCGGTACTAAAAATTAACTTAAGCCTTGCTCTGGGAAGACACACCTTCGTATTTCAGGCGAAGGTTTTGGGAATCCTGCAAGGTACGAGTGAGGTTAAAGCAAGGGGCGTTTGGGGAGGGGGGAGGGGCATATTGCTCTTTACAGCGAATACCAAGCTGCCCTAAAAGCCCTCCACAGCTACAGGATCCCTGAACATAATGTGGTATTACTTGTGTGGGGGAAAGGACACAAGGCTAGCCAAGGCAACGAGACTGCTGACGAGCATGCTCCAACTGCATGCTGTCAGGCACGTAAAGCCATTCCAAGACTATCGTCCAGGACTGCAAAATATTGCCGGCTTCTTGCGGCAACCCTCGGCAAGTTGTAGGGCTATTAACGGGCCACTGCAAACAAAATAAGCACATGCACCCCATGGGACTAGTTACTACCTTTCCCCCCCCCCCCCCCTCTGCCGTGCATATTACATTGAAGATGAGACGCCGGAGCACATTTTGTGCGACTGTCCGGCGCTCGTCGAAGTGAAAGCCGCTCTTCTAGCGGAGTACCCGCCCATTATGGGCGACATCGGTGGCGCCTCGACTGCCGCGAGTTCATACTCAGGTTCGGTTGGCTCGGGTAGGTGGTGAAAGAGCGACGCCGCCGGGGGAGGTAGCACAAAGGGCCCAATATGGCGGCCAAAGTGCATGTCGATTTTTGCTACCCTCCCCCACCATCAAGACCATCCATCCATCCAACGTCCCTTCACGTTCAAATTCGGAATTAATTATTCAATTGGAGTATGCGTACTGTGCTTATAATAATCAAAGGAATATCAAAAAGAATCTATTGTATGCATCTATCTCAATGACTTATTTCTGTCGACTTTACGAATTTTTGACAGGGCGCCAAACGTAAAATCCCTAAAACACGGCATACGTCGGATTCTTAATATTCTTTTGTCGTTTTCAGAACGATATGGAGGCAGCCCGAGAGGCATACGACGCTTTCCTCTCCCACTACCCTTACTGTTACGGTTACTGGAGGAAGTACGCGGATTACGAGAAACGCAGGGGCAACAAGAAGAAGTGTGAGGAGGTACGTATTGCTCGAACGTAAAACACTCATATGTTATGTCTGTACACTTACGTAATCTCATTTTGCAATCCCCACAGCTCCTGGTCGTGTCGACTTCTTTCTCATACAATAATCAAATGAATTACTACTATAACTACTATTGTTTATATTGTTATTACTATAACTATATTATTATATGTTATTTATTAAGTATGTATTATACTATATTGATATCTGAAGTACGTAGTGGTTCTGTGTGTAACATGAAAAAAATCAATTTAATCTGTCTGTGTGTATATAATATACATAATTATCTATCTACACATATATATCTAATATATATACGTATATCAAACACAGTCGAAGTTGATTGCGAATGCGAGTTAGTTAAGATATTGCGAAGCATTTTCCCGTTGCAACCTCTCTGGTCTCGGGTACAGTTGGAGTCGCAACGTTGGATTGACTGACTTCTCTCTTTTCCAAAAGCCATGTAAGGACAAACAAAATATGTTGTTCGATACAGAAAACAATATATATATATATAAAATTATTTATTATCACTTATCGTGAGATAGGTTTGAAATAATGAAATACGATACGACATTTCTATAATTAATATAATAATAACTAAAGCAGTTTCTTTTCCAGGTATCTTGCGTACACAATTGGTGCATATCTCCGAATCCTTAACAAATTAACACACAAAAAAAGCCAATGCGCTCGGTCGTTCCAATATAATTTTTTATCGTGAAATATAAGCTGAACAAATAATATGATATCGGAATGAGTGTTGAATGACAAGTCAAATATCTAGGAATATTTATTTAAGCCAGGTACACAATATCGGTAGCAAACATAAGTCGTCCTAAGTAGGAACCTTGCGGCATGCACATATGCGTTGTTATTTACTAAAACACAGTAATTGATTTAATAAGTTCGGCACATATATTTCGTGAGTATCCATTATCAACCAAGTCCCGTGTGAGGAACTCCCATTGCCAACCAAGTCTCGAATGGGGAACACCCATTGTCAACCAAGTCCGGAATGTGGGACACCACAAAGTAATTTAATACATTTTGTGGTATGTGGAATCCCCGGCACTGTGTATTAGTGATACCAACTAACAGTTCTTGCAATTCTCAACGGATTATTATTTAATAAAATTAAATATTGTTGAAAGGGACTTAGTTAAAAGTCGTAGCGGAAATTTTATGTTGCATGACGTTAGATGGCGCATAAAAATGTATTGTTTTAAAAATGAATATATACGTGGTGTGACAATTTATTTCCTAGAATGCACCTTGAAAATATATGCAGAGAGATCAACAATTCTCGAGAACCACGTGACTAAGAATGTTGTCAACTCGAATCTTGGTGGCATTACACAAAAACAACGAAATGGACGTATATTTTATAGAAAAAATAATTTATTCTAAAAAATATAAAATTTGAAAAAATTGAAAAACTAAGGAAACTTAAAAAATTAATCGTTAAAAAATAATGAGAAACACCCAAAATATAAAAATGAGAAATATAATGATGTAATTATAAAATTAACGAAACAATATAAATGAAAAACAAGTAAAAAATATAAAAATAATATAAATTTTCAAAAATATGACATTTAAAAATAAAAAATAATAATCCTTATATGTATATATTTTGAAAAAAATTCAGAAAAGCTAAAACATAATTCTACATTTTTTTATATATATTTTTTTTTACGTATATCAATTTCTTGTCATTTAAGTTTTTGTAATTTTTTTGTTGATATTTTTTCTAAAAAAATACTAAATTTGGAAAAATCAAGAATACATTAAAAAAGTTATTCGTTATAAAAAACAAAAAGATAGAAGCAATAAAATTTTTGGAAAATATGAGAAAATTAAGAAAAACAAAAATAATTACCCATTTTTTAAAAAAATTTTCAATGCTTTTTATCACATCAATTTTGTGTCATTTTAATTTTTGGTATTTTTTATTTTCATTTTTTTATTTATTAAAAAATAAAATAGATGTTTTTAATTTTTTCGTTTTTCTATATCGTTTTCCCTATTTTCTGTCACGGCCCTCATTCTAAAATTATACACTAACACTTTTATCTACGACATTGAAATGTCTAGTGACTAAATTTAAAAAAGAATTTAAGCGCAAATAGTAATAATCTTGAATACCCAACAGATTTAACACAAAGAAAAAATCCAATAAATGATATACATAAAAAAAAAAGATTCATCTAAGGTATGATTTAAATATTTTAGTTGACTTCGCCATTTAAATAGAATTGAATTCGATTCCCGAACGATTCAAATGCGAACGAATTCAAATTTTTTGTTTGGCGAACCAAATTTTCCGTATCCTGATTTGTTTCCTTATTTATGTTATTTTACGGTTTGCATTTATCCTTTATTTTGGTTATTACTAAACGGTGATCACTGTTAATTTCTGATCCTCTTCTAACTCTAGTATCAATTACTTGCTTTCTATTTTGTTCTTCTATTAGGACATAATCCATTATTGATTTTTTCTTACTGTTTAGTTCTGCTCGGATGTAGTATGTTCCTTTTACTTCCGTCTGAATTCGACTCACTTGTGTGATATATTTATAATTTAGCTTCTGCGATTGCAATATTGGTTGTGTAAAAAAATCTATTCTTTTTATTTCAAATAATGACCCAATTATTGAATATTTTTATAGTTTTTATAATTTTTATGACAAAACATTTTAAGTGAATTAACAATACGTTAAATTTACATTTTCGTTGGAAAGAAATCCAAAGTTGTCAGGTTATCTTGGAGACCAACCTTGTAAACATATCACTCTGTCACCATCAAAAGAAAGAAAAATCGATGACGTTTGCACTCGCAAACAAATGGCTAACAATATTGCATGTGACGTCCAGTTGTTTGTTGTTAAATATACAGAGAGATCAACAATTCTTGAGAGCCTGATTTCCTTAGTTAACAATCTATGTTGGCAATAATAATTTCATTTGAGTACTCTGTCAGCTTCATTGTCATCTTTATTCTTGGGAGTCCCTGTACACTACTCAATTGTCACAGTTCATTAAGAATACCTCATCACGCTCACCGAACCGCAACAATCTACTTAATAGACATATTGATAATAATAATAAAAATTATTTCATTAATCGAGTGTATAACAAAATATATGTATGCATGCACCAAAATAATAAAATCGACGTCCAAAATGTATATTACACAGTGTAGCATGAAGTTTAAATTCGTGTTCTAATTATTTATTATTCTGTTAACGAGTATGGTCCCAGATTACAAATATATCTGAAAACAGATCTTTTGAACGCAAAAAGCTTCGATTCTGTCTTCAGTACTATTGGCAGTCTATTAAAGAATTGGATACAATTGTATGTTGTGCCTTTTTCAACCTTTGCTAAACTATGCGCAGGTATTCCAATACCTATTTGACGTTGAGTGTGCGTACTTCGCATAAAGATGCGGCTTTTATTTCATTCGGCATTACTTTCTTGCGGGGTCTATTAGAATGCGGCAGTTATTGGAATTACGGCCCCTATTAGAATAAGTACGGTACACATTCATACATGTAAATGCCATAGACGGTTAATAAATTATTTTGTCAGAAGATCCCCAAATTATAACCCCATATCGTATTATTGATGCAATGTATTTTAATGTCCTGAGAGCGTAACATGCGCTGCCCAGCCTGATGATCACTCCACCTCAATCGATTATCAAGGATAATACCCAAAACGTTGCAGTGCAATAGTATCATTACTAAACACTATTTCTGGGAGTCTCCACACTACTATTAGTTTTAAATAAAATAGACTTTGTTTCGTATTATTGATGATTAACCGATTTTCGGCGAACCACTCTTTTGCGTTGCTGAACAATGATTCACCCGAATGTTTTGAAGTCATGAAAGTGCCTTCCGAGAAGAAAAGGTTGGTATCGGCAAAATCAATTATTCCGTTATTTCTAGCTAAATTTGAAAAGATGTCGTTCATAAAAATTATAAATAGTATTGGACCTAAGACACTTCTCTGGGGAACTCCATTAGAGGTTGTCGTATACATAGAAACAATGTCAACATCGCCACAATTTAATTTGACTGTTTGTTTACGGTCACTCAGATAAGACCAGATTAAACCAGTTATAAGGAATACCTCTAATGCCATAAGTAAAAAGGTTTTCTAAGAGCATCTGGTGCGACATAGAATCAAAAGCTCTGGTCAAGTTCAAAGACAATCCTCCGGCTAAGCAATTTCTATCAAAGCTGTTATTGTACTGTCACCTGTCTGGAACCCATGTTGATTTTTGTTAAAAAGTTTGTTTATTAAAGAAATTTAAAATTTGTTGTTGCACAATCATCTCCATAATTTTTGAATAGTAATAGGCAGATAGGCTGATAATTTTTTATGTGATCACAATCATCTTTTTTTATGCAGAGGCCTTATAAGGACATGTTTTAAAGCTGAAAGAAATACTCAAGTACACAGACTCGTTAATGATGTTGCAAAGTGGTTTAGCTTATAATAGCGAAGCTCTTTTAGATTATTGCAAGAGGAATGTCATCTATTCCAGAAGAAGTCTTATTTTTTAACTTAAAGATACATTCAAGCAAATCTGAATCTATGAATCTGAAATGAAAAGTATATGGATTGAATTTCATTTTAAAGTGTGCAGTATTATTTGGTTTGAAATAAATCTAAGTTCAAGTCTAATTGCGTGAAAAAAGCATTAAACGTATTAGCTAAATTCTTTAAATCTTGTCGCAGAGGCATATTAATTTGTTTTTTTCTCAATTACATCATTCACTATTTGCCATGTAGTCTTTGTTTTGTTTTGAGAGACTAAAATTCTATCATTGTTTCTCTTTTTCTCAGCTTGAATTCGCAAATTGTTATATTTCTGTTTTAACGTCTTCGGTATTCCCTGCAATCCGAATTATACACCGAAATCGTTTCAACTGCAACAATCAGATTTTTGTACTCCAAGTTCTGGTTCTGTTAAGTAGTGATAATTTCTTTTAATAATTTTATTTTTTATAGGAAAGCAAGAATTGAAATAACTAGAGAATATTCAAAAATTGTTGTACTTTTCATTCGCATTATTCGCGAGAAAAACGGAATCGAAACTTTCTTCCGCTAAACCAGTCCAAAACGAATTAATTGCATCATCAGAGAATACTCGGTAGATTTTTCTATTATGCCTATTTCTTTGTACATACATATCAATTTCCAAAACTAGAGCGAAGTGATGCCTGATGTGAGCACACTCGTACTGAAATTTAAGAAATGTTGAAATCCATATTCAAATCTGCACATATAATGTGTGTAGTTGACATACTGGTTAATCATTCCAATAGTTCCATCAATTTATAAAAAAAAACTGTCGATACACGTCAAAGGTGATCTATAGATACTAGTAATAAAAATTGTTTTACCATTGCTCACAAATACGACACTCGCACATTCAAAAACAAATTTTTCTGATAAGAGGTTTACTTGTTTACAGGGATGTGCTAATAAACTGTCTTGACAGTAAACCGCGGAACCTCCGTGTTCTCCTCCCTGTCTACAATAACTCGAGATGAGCTCTCTGTGATGCGCAGCATACGAATGTTATCCATTCCAATGTTCCGAGAGACACAAAAAAATAACGCGACCAATATCGTTTATAAAAGTTTCTATCTCGTACTTGCAGTTACCCAGAGATTAAACATTATGGTGTATAACTTTAAGGGATTTATATATGACAGTATTAGCGTAACGTATATCATTGCATTCATCAACACATTCCTCATTTACTAGATAGTATTTGGTTTGGTCTGAATATTAATGTAAAAACGATTTAATTTCACTCCAACAGGCCAAAGATTCCGAGATCTTTAATAGTTTAAATGAGGCGTACTCATTAGGTCTTTTAGATTGCATTTTATCACACTTGACGTCCTGTATGTGTTGCGATGATAAGTGATATATAATCAATTCAGAAGTATTCACATCAACTCTATAAATATCTATGTGTGCTAGTTTGTCAGTTCCCTTAATGGGTAAAATATTAGTGGCATTACCAAATACGGTTCTGCGATTTTTTTTCTTATGCAGGCCAATTTGGAATTCATATTCCACGTTACCATTGTTTATATTTGAATCGTTTATTGTTGAAAGGAGACAAGCGACACTTTGTAAATTCTGAGAAAACCGGAAAAAACTACTCTTAGTTAGATTGTATTATTTTTAATTAGTTCTCTTGCTCAAACTTAAACGAATATTATAAAATAAGGTAGATCAGTGCGAGAGAAAGTCGAAATTTTTTTCTTTATAAATTATTTTTGCTCTTTTAAATGTCACTTAGCCCCTTTCCACAACTTATTAAAGCAATTCCTTTTAAAGTGTGTATTGGGGAAATAATTTCAAAATAAATGAAAAGGATACAGTTTATGTTTTGGACTTTTTGGTTGGCCAGTTAACAACCTCATCGTAAAATGACCTATGGTTATCCGGAATATATTTTATCATAGTTTTTGATATGCTTTATTTTTGTTTCCATAATCGGAATCTTGTTTTGATATGCCTTATCTGATGGCAACCTGACGACACCTGCACTAGGCATTTTTAAATGAAAAGTGTGTGTATTAAAAGGGCTATTAACAAAGGGCAAGCAGTAACATATCCGGATTTCAAGGCATCATACTTAAAGTGATGAAACTGTGATATGAAAAATTCTGTTTTTCATTTCGTGACTTCCTTTATTAGTCTACAGAAACAATATTCTTCTTATAAAATCTAGTCCACCAGTTTTTGAAATCCAAGATATCACTGTCAATGTTCTACTTGCACTGGATGTGATTATCAGGCTGGTGAACTTATGCACAGAAAAAAATCTGTCGTAATGCCTCAGATGTTTTTTCACAGTGGCAAAATTCCTATCACACGGCAAAAACGAATGGCCTCTAATGGGATAAATATGTTCACCTGTTTTAAATCTTGTCTCAATTAACGCCACACACATCCTAACCACTGTAAAATGAATGAAACCACGTGACCTTGTTTCTACATAAGTTGTTGAAAAGGGCCAAGCGACGTCGCTTACCTCCTTTCTACACTATTCGCGGCCGCCCGTGTAGTATTTATTTCCATATAACGCATCGGCGTTTGCATCCTTTCAACAACAAACGACGCGGATAGAGAAGGAAAACAAAATTCTTGCAATAACACTAGAAAATGGTACTTGATCCCTTTCAACAATAAACGATTCATTTACATTCGAACTATTTTCCGTAGATATTTTCTTTACCTTATTGGCATAGGTTGTTTCTTTTGCACACTGCGTGTTTTGGCCAATGGCTATTTGTGTTTGCTTTGTTGAACTCTTGAGTCCCTCTTTTGACGACAGAGTAGAAATATAGTTTCCCCGACCTAACGTGTCCTTTGGTTTAGATACTTCGGATGCTAGGTTTCTGTTTTCTACACTTAATTTATTTTCTTTAATTTTCGTATATTCTTCCGAAAGGGGCGGGCACACACGGTATATGATAATTTTTATCACAACCATTTTTACATGTAATATACTCATCATATCTCGATATACTCTTAGAACAACACGCGCAACCGATCGCCATCTTGGACGACTATGATTATTACGATTATTATTTACATTCATTTTTTAATTTAAAATTCGATAATCTAACCTATTTGTAAAATCCTCTTTCCCTCCCTCGTACTTCTGCTAACCCTATGGATCCCCCTAGTGGTGTCGGAAATGTGCCGTCGTCGGAGGAACTTTTTAATGCCAGGGCACATTTCCGACGCCACTAGGGGGATCCATAGGGTTAGCAATAGCACGAAAGAGGGGAAGAGGATTTTACATTATTATTATTATGTAGATTGTTGCGGTTCGGTGAGCGTGACGAAGTACATTTAATGAACCGGAAGGATTGTTACGGTTCATTATACTTGTTAGTTTACACTCAGACATGTTCAAACACGAATATTCACGTGATGTTAATATAATGTGGTCACGAGTGACACCACACTGACATTTCAGGAATTAAATTGTAATACCTCGTATTCGTATTTAGTTTACTAACTTAATATAAACGCATTCAACACCCATAATATCATATTACATCGTGCCATATTAAAAAAAATTCCCTTTGAACTCGCGTTAAACGAATACAGAAACCCTGCTAAACGTACAATTAATTGACTAAGAATAACAGCAACCGCACTTGAAACTTGAGGAGATAAAGGAAGGAGGCTATGCATCAATTTCCGCTTTTAGTGAGACAGAACAATATGTTTTATGTATTAAACCCGCTTTGATGTGAAGGTTTTCGAGAGGGGCCTGAAGGCGATACCATTGTCCGTCGACCTGTGGATTCACTACTTGTCGTACGTGCGAACGACGAAGGTGGAGGATGAAGAATTCATCCGGTCACAATTCGAGAGGGCGCTGGGTGCTTGCGGACTCGAGTTCCGTTCGGACCGTCTCTGGGACACGTACATTCGGTGGGAGACGGAGGCTAAACGGTTACAGTGCGCCACCGCTTTATACGACCGCCTCTTGGCCACTCCGACGCAGACCTACGCGACACACTTCGAAAGGTAAGACGATTTAAATGATTACTTTACCGTTTGTCTTAGAGGATTAATAATTCTCGAGAAATAGTATTTTTCATATTAACTTAACTATGTATGTATGTATTTTTTTTAATTTTAATTTATTCAGCATGCTCCATTTTACAATATTACATGCTATTGAATTTAAATACATTAACATTAACTAAACTATTTGCACAAAATTATAGTAACATTTTCATGACAATTTCTCAAATTAAATTTTTTCGATAAATTGGAGAAAACAACTGTGATACTCTATCAATAGTGATTTTGTAACCGGCCAAACATCTTCTTTGTTAACATCTCTAATTAATGCTTCTCTTTCTCTGTCTAATATGGCACAAACATAAATCAAATGGTCAACAGTTTGAACTCCCAAACCACACTTACACTCATCGCTGTCTAGTATTTTAAACTTGTGGAAATAACTTTTAATTTTTCCATGTCCACTGAGCATGGTCGTAATTTTTGGCGAATATGGTAATATAATTTTTAGTCTAACATCCGGAAAAAATTCTTTTGTTATTTTGCCTTTACAGGTATTTGTCCATTCAATCTGCCACTTCTCCACACTATCTTGTTCCTGTTCTCTAATCATTAGGCGTTTTCTTACTCTGTATTCCTGAACATTACCCATTCATCAACATTTAATTTCTCATAGATGTTTGATAACTCTTTTAAGTTCAAAATGATGGGGATATTACCCGTAGTATACATGATGCAATTCTTATAATATCCTTATATTCATTAGCCTTTGTACTCTTTCAATTTTTTCCTGGTTCTCTTTCTGCTGTAAAGCATATTGGAATAGCATATGATGGAATAGGTACAACTGCGCCTTTATAAATAGTACTCAAGGCCTCTTGCCTGATTCCCCACTTAATTTTTGCAGATCTTGCCGAGATGTTGATGAGTGCATTACATTTTTCACTTATATATTTCAGTCTGTCCTTAAAATTGTTTTAAAGCCGGCTGCTTTCTTTCTATTCTTATCAATGTAAGTCCACTGGCGTGTTTCTTTTTCCACATAAGGCCGGTCTCAAAACTCTCATCTATAAAATTTTTTAAATACATAATTGCATCAATTGTGTTTTACCCTTCAGTAAATCCAAATTGGTGTGTATACATGTATGTATGTATTGTTATACCTCGTGTTTTTGTTGATCTTATATTATTGTTGTCGAATTTGTCTGAAGTAGGTATACGCGACCATTACATGCTCTTGTTTTGAACTGATTATTGGTTGCAAATTAAATTATTTAAGTGAAGTGTCCCCATCTAGTCAATATTATTATTATTCATTATGGTTAGTCAACTAGAATCCTATACAGTGGGAAGTATAAGTATACTAAGTCCAGCCAGAGGCAGATAATGGGACTGATTATTGTTACTAGGTAAAAGAATATTTATTTTTCAAATACATTGTAAAATCACAATACATTCTCACACATAATACAACATAATAACAAAGGGGTTTGCCTGGTTACATCCATCAGATGTAATAAACGAACTCAGCTGTCATACCAGTATTTCAAACATATGTGCGTTAATGTCATATTCTGACATTAACGTATTTCAAGGTTAGTGCTACACAAAAAATCAATTTTGTAGCACTGCATAATTTGGCGCCTAACGTGTTAGGGCAACTTTTAGAAATTAAAAACATTTCATATTTGACGTTTAGCCTGACAACTTAAAATATACAAAATGCCTAAGAGTAACAGAAATAGACATGATAACGGGGACTTCGAGAGTAATTTAAGAGAAGATTTCAATATTTTCACAAAGGATATGTCAGACAAGTTTGATAACATTTTAGAACATATAAGAAAACTTACCGAATCATTTAATTATCGAATTAATAATTTAAAAAATCGTAATTCATCATGTATAACGCTAATGAAAATTCAAATACAATTTTTATACCTGAAATTCAAAATAATCTTTGTAATCTAAACTTTAAAATAAATGATGACCTCAATTTTTCGGAATAGAGAATCCGATGATATTTATAAATGGTTTGAATAAATTTGTTAATTCTAACACTTTCTTCTTTTAATGATCTGGTTATTATGGTGAGGTCTTCTTTAAAAGATGATGCGTTGATATGGTACGAAGTAGTACAAAATGCCTACCCAGATTTTGATCAATTTAAGAAAATTTCCTATTCCTGGTATTGGGGGGAATATGCCCAAGCTAAAATAAGAAATGATTTATTCACTGGAAAGTATCAACCTACATCAAAATTGTCCAGGGAAGCTTATTTTACCAAGCACTACTCTATTATGCAACATTTGATACCAAAAATTGCGGAATTTGAATTGATTAAATATTTGTCTAGGCATTTTACATTTGAAATTATTAAGGCCACTGTTACACAGAATATTAAGACCTATCAAGATTTTTGCGATTTATTAACACAATTTGACGATTTATTATTGTTGTTGTTGTTTATTATTGTATCATACATACAATAATAAAAACACTCATCACACAAACTTCCATAACACATTTAATCAGAATAGACCACGACGCGAAACTCAAAATTTTATTCATACAAATTCAAACAATTATAATTCGAATGATAGTAATAATTTAAATCAATCGCGACAAAACAAGACGAATTGGCAGAATAGATATACCGAAACATACGATAATCAAATAAACAATTTCAACAGACACGAATAGAGAATTCAACGGTCAAATGACTAGTCAAATTGATAATACTCACCGAACAAATTCGACATTAAATAGCATAAATCTTGATACCAATAGTAAGGATAATCAGAATTCTTGCAATAATGCGAATTCGCAGCAGGTCGGCAACCCAACTTGCACAGCCATCGCAACCAATACAACAAATATATCTCCCCGCAATTTTTTATAAATAACGATCGGAATAGCATTGTAAACGGCGAACTTTCAAAAACATACGTTTTGAATAAATTCAATAAAATCACATACGAACACGCTAAGGATATTTTCCTTGATGATGAATCTAAGAATGAAAATAGTGATATTTTCCCATTTATTAACGTTAGCATTGAGAGCATAAATTTAAAAGCTTTAATAGATTCAGGAGCTCAAATAAGTTTAATTTCGCAAAAAATTTATGACAAACACAAATTTAAAAAGTATGCTGTCCACATAGCTAAAACCACAATCAGATCAGGCACAACTAGAATATTGGGGAAGTTAAACAAATGTATTTGTACAATGGTAGATATTAATTCGTGCACATACAGTGTAACATTTTACATAATTCCAAGACTTAAATATGATATCGTATTGGGGTACAACTTTTTGAAAGAACATAACAGTATGTATGTATGCATGTATGTATGTATGTCATTCTGTACACCGATCTTCTAGTGCATTTTAAACGCGCTTCTGAATGTCCTATCGATTTCAAAATTTGAGTACTTGCGTATATCCGAAGACAACACAATATGCATATATTTTCGAGTACATATAATTTTGGATTATTATAAAAAATTGCCATGCAGTGTTCGAATTCCAGTTCGGGCCTCTTTTTATTATTATGCATTAATGATGCTTTTCTTTAAATATGTAATGAATTATAAATTTATATTTTAAATTATGAATATTATAAAACATTCACTAAGAAACAAATGAAATAAACATATAAGTATCTTTAATAAATAAAATATAAACCTACGTATATAAAACGCACTAAAAAGGATAAAACAACTGTTTTCTTAGCCCTATTGGTTCACCCCACACTAAGAACGAAACAAGTATTTTTTTCGTAACTTTCTCTAAAGCTTAAATTTTCTTCTTAGTGTTGGTGAAATCCTAGTGTGAGGTGAACCAATAGGGCTAAGAAAGAAAACTTGTTTTATCCTTTTTAGTTGCGTTTTTTGTAATGCATTTTTAAATATATATTTATTACTCTATAATATACAGAGTTCAGCATGTATATAAAAGAAAAAGAAAATTGCGTCCAAAGTTAGGAAGTAATTATGGGCGAAAGTACACTATGGTGATTTTTCGTCAATTTCTATTATGCCTAATAACCATTTTATTTTTTATGCTTTAACTTCATTATTTTAAAAATGTGATGCATTTATTGTTTACCCTGTTTTTAATTATAATTTATGTGCGAAATTTATTTTGTAATATATCCGCGAAATTTTAATTTGTATATCTAGTAGTCTAGTATAGATTAAATCCTAGTGTGAGGCGAACCAATAGGGTTAAGGAAAGAAAAATTTAACATTTCGATGTTATCAGAAGTTCGTTTATGTTATTATCTGTACTAGTTCTTTTTCCACGAAATATTTTTAGTCTATTTTGGCCACTTTTATCAGGCAAAAAGTTATTTATGCACTTCAAACTTTATTTCCTTCGAATTTCTTTGCATAGAATTTCCTTTCACGATCACACAATTCATGATTAGGTAGTTTTTGATAATATTTGTACGAACTTTAAGAATTTGTTAATAGTAATTGCAAATACATGTGAATATCACCTGAGGAGAATCTTATTTACTACAGGATTATGACTTCACAAACACCAATCAGAAAATTGCCCGGGAATTTCGATTATATTACAAAAAAGATTTTCTATTTTCCCTTTTTTTATTATGAATAAAGGACGGTATAATGTTAATTAATTTAATTCTTTTTGCTATCTCTATTTGTAAAAAAACTGGAAATTTATTATTATACAATGATGATTTTGCTTATATCGACCAAGTTATGGCGTTGTTCTAACTTGGTCCTTGATACCTGTGAAGACAGTCGCAAGGGCCATCTGAGTTACCATTACTTAACATAATTTTAAAAATTACATCATTAATGCATAACAATTTATAAAAACGCACATTTTTTTTTGTTTTCGTACAGTTTCCAAGAACACGTCAACAACAATCCCCCGAACAAGATCCTCGAGGTAGACGAATTCCTAGCGCTGCGCAAAGAAGTAAAACACATCCTAAAACACGATGGCACGACTTCGGATTCTGCTGATAAATCAGACGCGCCTCCGGGTGAAGATACGGAAGAAGTGGTAAGTTGCAACCCTTCAATATACGGTATCATGTATCGGACACAATGCTCTCTTCGGTATTTCCTCGACGCTACTTCCAGCTCCTTTTTGCAAACTTCCCGGTTGTGTTACGATACTGTCGCTGGATTGCGGCGATTTCTCGGGACTCGTTACGTGCGAAGTAACGCTCGTCCTTAGCATGTCGTTCGTCTTACAGTGTACCCGCCACCTTCCGATCCTGTGCTTATTGGGGGCGCTCAGTTTGTTGGCCGTCCGTCGCGAGATCGTTTTCGGTAAATCCCAGGTGCCCACG
Source organism: Osmoderma eremita (assembly GCA_031763485.1). Lineage (NCBI taxonomy): Eukaryota > Metazoa > Arthropoda > Insecta > Coleoptera > Scarabaeidae > Osmoderma > Osmoderma eremita. The sequence continues at coordinate 197,481 of JARFOC010000573.1, forward strand.
AAGTCGCCCCAGGGACCTAACGGGCATCGGGGCACCCCCGGCAATAGGTGACCGCGTTCGTTCGATATTACGTGCGTCTTGTCGTGGTTTCGACACGGATGTTTCGGGAACCACTTGGGAACTTCCCAGTTGCGCAATCGCGCCGGTTTGAACTCCTCCTCGAATTGGTTGGCACTGAAATTTAGGGACATTTTTGGTTGTTATTTAGTTGTATTACGGGAAATATTTTGAGCTTCTAACAAAAAAAAAGGTTTTTTTTACATATATATGACGTCTGTCATTTTCTTTGACTATTAAAACATTTTGGGCGGGTAGCCATACAGACCAAACTGATATGCGTAGCGGGCGAAATTCGCGAAATCTAATGTATACATTGACATATTCCTATAAAATTGGATAAAACCGCGATAATTTATAGTTTATAATGTATTATAATAATATCATGTCTTTTAAACTATTTACACAAACTATTTGAATTTATTATAATGTATAAATTATCTTATTGTTTTTAAAAAATATTTACTAACACTATTATTTTTTAAATGTGTGGTATTAAAAAAAAATTCTCCCTTATGAAGGGGCAATTTGCAAAACTGGCACATAAAACGGGTTAAAATCTTTTACTTATGAGTAGCACAAACACTGCATTGTTTCTGGGGTTCTTTTTTTTGCCACCCGCAAATATCTTTACAATTTTTTTTTTTTGGCATGCAATAATCTCTTTGGAAAATCATTTCTTCTACATGTACCAGATGTACTGGTTCCTGGATCATCAGGATTATCTAGAATATTACCACTTATCCATTCTTTGCCCACATTAGTTACGCTACTCGAGAGTTGCTTTAATAAGCGGATGTACACTAGCGACACTTTCTAATTGTTCGACCTAACGCTCAACGTAGAGCCTACATGCGTAGCAGGGATAGTAAACACCCTTATTGCATTCATTGGCTGCCTCGCAATGTGTAAACACGAATGTGCGATGTCTGTGTGTATTTTAAAAATGTCTTAGGTGCATTTATAAATGTGCAAAAAGGCATCTATTATTTGACTTATTTGAGTAGGAAATTTGTTTGATGTTTCAAGTATTTCGAATAAAATAATACTGTAGTCTTATTAAATTGTTTCGAAAGGTAGTTTCATTACTTTTTTCGGTGAACTTTTTTTGTGGTTGAACTAGGATAAGATCTAAACCAAAAACATGTTTATTATACAATAAATAACAATAT
>JARFOC010000574.1:0-34170 GCA_031763485.1 Osmoderma eremita
CTATGTCTACGCAAAGACCACAATAAATAGATGCAATCGGCTTTTACATTCATAAATGCAGCTGCAGCGTTTTTAAAGTAGACACAGAAACGGCACATTCATTCGTTGATAAACATCATCATTTCAGCATAAGTCTATACTTATAATTATTTCGTTATATTATGTTTTAAATAAATAAAAGTACTAAACTTTGATATTGTCATTTATTGTATAATAAACATGCTTTTGGTTTAGATCTTATCCTAGTTCAACCACACAAAAAGTTCAACGCAAAAAGTAAGGAAATTACCTTTCAATACAATTTAATAAGACTACAGTATTATTTTATTCGAAATACTTCAAACACCAAACAAATTTCTTCCTATTCAAATACGTCAAATAATAGATGCCTTCTGCACATTTATAAATGCACCTAAGGCATTTTTAAAGAACACACAGACACCGCACGTTCGTGTTTACATCTGGCGAGGCAACCAATGAATGCAATAAGCTGTCTACTATCCATGCTGCGCTATGCTATGCTATGTAGGCTCTACGTTGAGCGTGAGGTCGTACAATTAGAAAGTGTCGCTAGTGTCATAGAGTTGGTAATGAAGAATCTATTCATAAAATCGGAATACACAAAGTATTTAAAAAATACAAGTTGGCGTATATTTCTATACCGAAAAGAACTTTTAACAACGAGTTTCAGGCCGCCATTTTGTGACGGAAGTGGTTACAAAATCTGTCCACTGCCCATATAAGGGGAAGCACCTTTTCCCTATTTTGTGCTAATAAATGTGAGTTAAAATTTGTTTTGTGTTCAACGTTATGAAAAACTAAGTATTTACTTTTACTGTTGTAATAATTTTATACTTAAAAATCAGTTACGGTCGGTTTCATAATAAATTTGAAGGGCCGCTAACTTTGAAGTCCTGTTTTCACCACTTTAGCGCTAAAGTCGACTTTTAAGTTAACCAATAGCCCTTTATTTCAGTGACGGTACGGTTGATTTGTTTCGTATCTTTGTCATCAGTTCCAGGTCATATTTTTAATTATAGGAAATTAATATTTTAAATACAAGTTCAAGTTCTTCCCAAGATAAATTTCTAGGAAAATATATAGGTATCTTCTTAATAATCTAATAACGATAATGTTTCTTTTTCAAAGATTAAGAATAATAAAATCAACTGTGTTTTCATTACTGGAACGAATTATCTAAATATCAAAGCTACAAGTAGGTATGCTAAATTGTATTATTCATATTAGTTTCTTTATACTAGCGGTTATATACTGACGAAAGGGTCATGCGTTTGTTTTGCATAGGAGGCCGTATATACCCGCAATCATCCAACTGTTATTAATGCCAAGTTTCTTGGCTACTGTAAATATGCTAATTTCAGCAACTCATTTTGTTGGAGTGGCGAAGGCATGTGCATGCGTAATATTTCGTAACGATTACATAAACAAAATAATTTATGGATTTCCCTACTGCGATATTTACGTGAATACGGAATAAAACAATTTGTAAATCGTTAAGAAAGTTGCTGACATCCGTTATGAAAATAAAAAAGGGTACGGGTCTTAAAATACTCCCCTGAGAATTTAAAAAGGCTACAGGCAAAGATAATTTAACAGTGATTTATTGTTCTCTCACGTGTATTTCTCATTACATTTCTTCCCATGGAGATACCTAAATTATCTCCCAACCTTTGATCCGCAAACTATACGCGTACTCGTTCTCCTATTAGATTCAGCTACCATGATTTTCCGCCCCGTCAATCCGGTCAAAAGCACTAAAAACTTCTTGATATTACCGGTTTCACATCCCAGCGCAACAATATTTCACAATGTTTGATCTGTGATCTGTAACAATCGAAGTGGCTAATACATCGGTCCGTCAGACAACACGTGGGAAAGAAAATAAATAAAGGAAAAGAGCACGCAGCAGTTACGGACGACCAAAGCTAATATTAGTCTTCGGCCAGTTCGGGAACATATGAAAAGTTTACACGTACACTTTTCTATTTAATTTGGTGAATGATCCGTGGCTCCGAGAAAGAGTAGCGGCCTACAACTGTATAGGTACGACGCCGAATGGTGTTATGAAAATCGTTAGCGTTACGAAGATCTACCCCAGATTATACACGTCTCATTTACGCTCCAATAGAAACAATGCAACAACCTCCGCCCAGCCCATTGTATTTTTGTTACGGTTGTTTTGACGTCCGAAATTAATTGTGACTGAGTTAAGCCGAGTGTAGATCCTAATTTCGTACGTGGTATGTTTTGTATCGGAGCAAAAACTAGAATTTAATATTTAACTTTAACAAAGTTAGGAATATTTGCTAATGAATTTACTAGGTAGGCACAGAGTAAAAATTTTAATAACAATAATAATGATAATTTATTTCCTACAGGCAAAACCCAAATAGAGGAAATGTATAAATTAAGTATATAAGATACATTTGTACAAATAAAGGGTCTTTCAATAGGGACGCTCGAAGTTTGGTAGGCTATGGGGGCTATGGCGTTATAGCAACATGTGTCAAATTTGTTGTGAATTGTTAAGTAGTGTATGGCAATTCACCATGGCAGATTACAACGTAGAACCACGCGTGCGAATTATCAAATTTACTATCAAAATCAGTGCTCGGTTCGAAAAACGTTCCGCACATTAAGCAATTTTTATCCTCGCGGCAACCGTTCTGCCGAGTCGACTATTCGAAGTTTGGTGGCTAAATTTGAATTAACCGGTTCCATAGAAAATCAGTGAACACCTGTACGTCACTGAAACGCAAGGTCTGCTGAAAACATTGCTGCTGTGCGTGAGAGTGTACGGGAAACCCGAGGAAGTCAATTTCTCGTCGTTCACAAGAACTTGGTCTTTCTGTCACTTCAACTCGGCGAATTTTGCATCGGGACTTGGGTCTGCACCCGTATAAAATCCAACTAACCCAGGAACTTAAGGTAACCGACCATAGACAACGCCGCGTGTTCGCTGATTGGGTTCTGGAGCACTTGGAGGTTGACCCAAATTTTGTCCAAAAAAATCATCTTTAGCGACTAGGCTCGTTTTTGGATGAATGGATGTGCGAACTAGTAACATTGTCGGATTTGGGATAATACCAATCCACGGGAGATACACTAGCACCCAATGCATCCCGAGAAAATCACTATTCGGTGCGGATTTTGATCTGGCGGAATCATTGGTCCGTACTTTTTCCAAAACGAAGTTGACATTGCCATAACTGTCAACGGTGAGCGCTACAGATCGATGCTAAGTAATTTCTTGTGGCCCATCCTGGATGATATGGATACCGAAAATATGTGGTTCCAACAGGACGGCGCTACGTGCCACACAGCACATGCCACGATGGACATTCTGCACGAGAGATTTGAGGGCAAGGTTACCTCGCGCGGCGGCAACGTGAACTGGCCACCGAGATCGTGCGATTTAACGCCTTTAGATTTCTTCCTTTGGGGATATCTTAAATCGCAGGTCTATGCAAATAAACCGCAAACTATTGATGCCTTCAAAGTCAATATAACGAACGCCCTCTAGCAAATTCAGCCTGATTTATGCGACAATGTCATGGAAAATTGGACCTCTCGAATACGTGCCACAAGGCAAAGCCGCGGCGGACATTATACACGACGTTATATTCCATATTTAATGCTATAAAATATTCGTTCAAATTATAAACATTACTCAACAGCCACGAACAGTCAATATTGTTATTTAACAATCAAAAAAAAACCTTTACACTTAACATATCACGCCCTTTACATAATGAAACAAAGTCTAGCCTAGTTAACATAATATAATCAAGTCCTCTTTCAGGATAAAATCCATTAGTTTAAAACAGCATATACTTTAAAAACCGCCTTTACACCGATTCATTATTCATATGAACTTCGGAAATAGGAGACCACACCAAGGATGCGTACAACAGTTTTCACCTAATATGACTGTCAGAAAGCAGTGTTAGGCATCTCATGTTAAAATCACGGCAGTTTCTACAGATGAAACCATAAGTCCGGTAATTGTTCTGTTCATATGCTCGACAAAAAAAAAGTTTGCTGTCGAATCTTACTCCCAAGTCGTTAATAGCTTGAGCTCGTTGCAGATCTTCGCCATTTAACTTGTACAACGTAAAATCTACATAGTTGCGTATATGAACAGTTTTACACTTGTTAATGTTGAGTTCCAAGTAATTGTGCGTACACCATTCATTAACAGCTGATATATCTTTTTGCAGTTTAATGCAGTCTTCAATCGATCTTATTTCGAGAAATATCTTCAGATCATCGGCAAATATTAAGTGTTGGATTGATTTGGCGTTTGCTTGATGAAGATCCATATTACGTAAATAAAACACTTGAAACAGTAGAAACCTTCACTATATTAAAAATAAAAGTAACAATTGTTACGCCAAAACATTTGGTTTCAAGTGTTTTATTTACGAAATATTAAGTGCTCGCTACTAATAATGTTTAGTCATTTATAAACAGTTAGAACAAAATTAGATCAGGGTTAGGTCCTTGTTGAAAACCAGAAGCTGGACTAAATGTTTCAGATTTCACATGGCACGATTCAACAAATTGTTCTCTCTCAATTAAAAACGATCTAACCAACGCTAACAAGTAGATATTAGTCAACTTGGTTCTTCTGAAAATCTTGGCTCTGTCTGTCAAAGGCTTCCGATACAAACTGAGTAAAGCAACCTAAGTTCGTAACTGCAGAAAGTTTGGCCGTAAATCCCTGTTGGGACGACATACCCCATCTAGGGGACACCGGACAAGTCACCGAGACAAATGCAATAGCGGCAGGGTATGTCGTGACGCAGGCAAGTGGCTATTTCGCAATAACTTCGCGAAGCATTAGCGATGAAGGTGGGTTTAGCATTCGGAGAGACGCTGATGACGCCTGGTAGGCAGAAACTCGAGTCCGTCTCCAATGCTTGTACCCCTTTCATTGCTTTTGCTAGTATGGTGATTCCAGCAATAAACCATGCGCCGATAATGGCATTTTTACACGGTTAATTGTTTTTGGCATTTTTGATGTTCCTAATTATCCTACAGTTTATTTGCAAGTGATTTGCAGGACGATCTCAGTTTTTTTGGAAGTTTTGATAACCGAAAGTAGTTTTAAATCTTTTGAATGTTTTATGAGCATTATTTTTTCTTTGAAGCAGTTGGATTAGCTCAATATTATATCAAGGAGGATAACTACGCTTGCAATTTTTATATTTTCGTATAGGTACGGCATATTTTTGTATGACTAGGTTAATAAAAATATTGGGGGGTTTATCGCTGAAGCATGTACATAACTATTTCGGATAATTGACTCTCCAAATTAATTAGACGTATATATATATATCGAGAGGAACCGATGAAATATCTAATTAAGCTATTAATGTCGAACGCAACGTCCACGTCAATTCGAATCCCGCTTCACATACTTTACCGTACTTCAGGCGGTTCGTTAAATTCTATTAAAAGCAGCTGCCGAACCGGAATTTTAGAAATCGAAATTACGCAAGGAAAATTAAAATTAATGACCGTAGAGCGGGTAATGTTTCTCCTTGTCCTGTCGTCGCTGCTACGGAAGATGGTAGAACTTCGGCCGTTACGGAGAATTTATTTTGTCACCGACAAACGAGTTCTTTTCCGCAATGACAGAACTTTACCGTGAAACACAAAGGCACGAGAGATTGTAATCTGTAGGTACCGCTTGCAAAGAGAGATGAGAACTGAGCGATCACATTATGGATAACGTAGTCATATTTAAATTGTAATGATTTTATAAATGATTCAGTGGGAAGAAACAGGACGAGCGAGAAAATACATCGTAGAAATTCAAATAATTTACGTAGAAGAGCATCGATGAATCCCAAAAATAAATGCTAGCGTATTAGAAGTAAACAGATCGATAACAAATTGTACTTTGTTTATATAATATCTATAAAAGAAATCAAAGAAAATTCAGAAGTACAAACGGCAACATGCAGTTCCTATAAGTAACGCGTTGCACAGTGCATGTACCTAAATACATCACATGGATGTGTGCATTATATTTATTAGAAGAAATGCTCTTCCAGTGACGCAACCTGAATAACGTAAATTCTAAGTTGAACCGCCCTGAAGATATCTTAGATCGAAATCGGTTTAGTACTTTGAACGTGAAAGGGGAACAAACATACAGACAGAGAATGTTATTTATATTATTTATAGGGTACTTACTTGACACTTGATATAGCGATGTCATCCGCCTGGTTCGATTAATCTTCCTTTTTACTTCGGCCGCTAGGTCCTATTGTAGGGCGGATGCCATCCTGGAGTTATTAGCTTGAGGCAGCTCAGTATCTTGTTCAATGAAGAATTCTTCAGGTCAGCTAGAGAAGCAATTTCCTTCCCAAAGATGGAGTAACTGATTCGGGTGACCGCAGGACAGTGGCACATAACGTGTTCTACTGTTTCTTCGTCCTCCATACACAGTCAGGATTCGGTTTCTTCCAATAATCCATTCCTGTGTAGGTGTTCTCTGAGTCTGCAGTGACCTGTAAACACAGTTGAGTTGTTTAAGAAATATTGGTAATATTTCAGTTATGTACATTTCAAATGCCCTCTGTTGCAAAAGAAGTTAGTTAATCTTAGAGCATGTGGACTGATAAACAGAAAATTTATCATCGCTTTTAACTTAAATATGGCAAGATATTCATAGCAAAAGTGGTTATGCCTGATATGGTAATGATAAATCAAATGTCTATGCATACATATCCATGGGTTTAAAAGAAAATCATATGACCTAATACTTATGTTTTTACGTTAGTAATGAAGACATATTGATTGCATAATGTGCATTAAATATTCAGTGAAAATAGGGTCTTCTAATGAAGGGACATCCCATTTTTGAACTTCAATAAAGTAAGATGTATTGACGATTATAGTTTTAACTTTAGCTTTATTTCAAGGTAAATCTTATTTAACTTTTTGACAACATACCCTCACTTTAAACTAGTAAAATTCCTATTCAGTTTAATTGAAGCACCATTTGTCGTTTTATTTAAGTTCAAAAAATGAGATAACTTTATGAAACAGCCCCCTATATCGTCAGCAATAAATTATTGACGTCGTAACAACCAAAACATTCAGGGTTTAATAAATATTTGCACAAGTATATAATACTATTGACGTTACAGTGACAAAAAGTAACAGTATTACACGTGATATGAATATATAGTGAGGGAGTAACAATTCACAATTTAGTAATTTTATGTTTAAAGTTGATTTCGTTGGTTTGAAATATATGTTGGTAATAATAATTTGATTGGCGTACTCTGTTAGTTTATTTTTCGTCTATTCTCTGTTTCTTTCTGGAATTTAAAACCACAAATCTTTTGATTATATATACTGCGTATGCATTGAGTTTACTAGACAAGGAATTGGGCCAGAATCGATCGAGAAAGACAGCTATATTTGATCCAAATTCAAAATGCGCATGCGACGTTACTAAGCGCGTATTTGAATTAAATGATAAGTTTAAGCAATTTCATAGCCTCCAAATTTTATCCAGAATAAGTAAGGTTAGGTTTTATAAAAATGTAGCTATCTTTACCAGAAAACTCTCTAGCAGGCCTAGTTATGCTTCTAGTTCAGAACATGGAGTTATTCAAAATGTCCTTCACTTACTCGCTTGAAAGATATCTTAATTGTTTTGGAAATGGTTTGACAGCTGAAACAGCTGTTAAGCAAATATGGCGGCGATGTTTTATTGCACGATTTTTTGTTGTGATGTGGGCTCAAAAATATCAAATTTGATCGGACCACGTCATACGATTGAACTGAATTCACTCCTTTGAATAAAAAAAACGAGCTATAGTTGGCAACAAACTAATAAAATAAACAAGGATTGATTTTAGGTTAGAAATTGATTAGAGTAAGAATGTTAAGAACAAAACCAAGCCACGAAGTTGGCAAGTTTAGCGTGTAGATGATGCACGCCAAGGTGGAGCATGGAACAAATTATTTTGATTTTTTTACGGTCAAGTTTTAGTAATTCTCCAGTTCTGAAATGATTAGGTGAGATGCACTCTTTCCCATGTACCAAACCAGGAGAATTGCTCCAAAATTGGAGTACTTTCTGTATTAACCAGAAACTAATTTGTTCTTTGGTCATCGAAGTTGATATGCCAATTGCCAGTTCTGGAGCCCTGTAAGCACCCTGCGGAACCCTCTTTTGCAAGGGTTGTTTATAGGGCCAGAGAAACAAAAACTTAAAAAAGAATGCGTGAAAAAATTGTATATAAAAACTTAATGAATACTTGTAGAAAATATATAATGAAGGAAGATGATAAGGTGGATTTAAAATTTGATAATTCAATCTAGTCACCTGGAATCGCGTAACTAGGATTTGTACCTTAGCCCAGAATCGTACAATTTCAAATTTTTTTTTTATTAAAAAATGCTTCCAAGAAACATCGAATTGATGGCAACCAGAACGAACTGAGAGAAAATGTATTTAGAGAGGGACCAAACATGAAAACCTGGCCGGAAGATTGTCTACAGCAACACTAACGACTCACTAGTTGCAAAGCAGAGTTTCCAGTGGGCACATCTCTATGCTAAGTCGCAGACATTTAACAAATTTACTTAGTACTTCTTGTGATTAATACACAGTATCGGGATATCCACACACTACAAATTGATTTAATTAAGTTCGAAACATGTTTCGAACGCACGTCGGCTCTCATTGTCAACCAAACCCCGACGGGGATTCGAATATGGATATGGGATTTGGTTGACAATGAGAGCCGACGTGTTCTCGAAACGTATGTTGCATAAAATCAGTTTGTCGTGTGTGGATTTCCCGATACCGTTTAGTAGTTCTATCAGCCCACAGTCCTTGCAATTCTTTCATTTCTTATGATGTAGATCTTCAATTTCAACAAACGTTGCACAGTATTCAGTTGCCTGTTCCGTCCTAGCCTTCCACCTCGTCCTAGGTCTTCCCGCGTCTCTTCTCCATCTAGGCCTATACGCCATTGCCAGCTTCGGTAGCCGACTGTCTTGTAACCTCTCCAGATGTTTGTAATCTAGAATCTTGTCATTAATGGCAAAGATACTTAGCTCTAGCTCTCTTAGTTGATTTTAGAAACAATTATTTTATTTTTACAAAATGAAAGATCAACGTATACCATTTTTTGAATATGAGTATAAAAAGTATATCAGTTAGGTGGCGGCCATCCTACAGATTTTTTTTTTTTGGGAATAACGATGTCTATTTTCATTGTGATGGTGATACAGCGCATAATTTGAAAATACACCGTTTGCCACAAATATATACATGAAAATAACAAAATATTACGGAAACTTGATGTGATCCGAATAGCCCGTTAGACCCGCAATTGTAGAGGGTATTGAGTTGAGGTATTCACGTTCTCTACCCAAAACCTCCAAGCAGTAGTAATAAACGAAAGTATATTAAGAATTTATGTAAATTTCATATACTGCTCTATCTCAATCTTACAGCATGAATAAATTTCAGTTTAAGTACAAAAAAATCAAATGTTAAAAACAATATTCGATTACCACAAGACATTATTAGTGGTGGTTATAGTATCGGTAACAGCATCTAATAACCATCAACGCCTTATATGTGCGCATGCGTCTGCATGCCTGCAACTAGTTCATTTATGTTTTATAGTCGCTTTAGCAGCCGTTAAAGGCTTCGCAGTCGATAACTTTAGGTGTAACGTAACTTATTTACGATAGATTCACTACGTACATACCAAATTTAATGACGCCAGTCAATCGCACTCCATATACGGTCCTAAAAAAAGAAGTTAGTTATACCCTGGCACCGTATTGCCTTTAATGTCTGTATGTCGTAGATATGCGAGAGTCGACGTATCGCATCAATCAGACCAATCGACACTGCAATGAAAGCGTATTCGATTAAGGTAACGGTATACTCACCGAAGATCCTTGACGTATGTAAATGGCAACAGCGCTTGACACATTCATTGTTCATTGACAATTCATAAGCATTGTATTACTGGTCTATTAACGCCTCATACTGTCTTTGTTGAAGCATTTTCTTTGCTTTAAAACAATTCTACAATGAAATACATATTATAGCAAATAAACCCAAATTTCGTTTAACCCTGTATATAATATACGGCATGCAAGATCCGCCCAATCTGTTGGTGGCGTCCGGAAGTACACTGAATCAGCTTTATTTCTAATACCGGACCCCTCGGAACGGGGCTGGGGCCGTTTCCGAAGTATAAACACGTGCCTTTGTCGGTTCATTGTTGCCCGAAGATTTATTTGAATATCCGTCGTCCTTAGGCTCGATGTTGTTATTTATTTATGAACGGCAACATCTTTTGTGTGTGCGGTTTCACAATGTATACGCGGACCGCTTTTCTTGTCGGAACAGGAGATGGTCATTTCTGTTTCGCTTTTTTTCACGAGCGCAAAAGGGGAAATCGACATAAACTAGATATTTTATTAAGATATGTTGCCAAAAAGAAAAATGGGTATGCGCCACGTCGCTTGATTTTATCATCTTTTTTTTCCTTTAATAATTGTTGGAATTTGATTTTGGACTTGGATCCTGGTGGTTGATGATTTAATGTTTGTAGGTATATTTGGAAAATTTTTAATAACGGCAATGTATATAACTGATGCTGGGCATACCATATATTACTTACTTTACTTTAGTCCTCTTGGTTCCGTTCGGAACATAGGACTTCTACACGTCTCTTCCATTCATTTCTATTCTGTGCGCCTCCACGTTTTCTCTACTTTTTCCAATTCCCTATTAATCCCCCTCTTCCATGTATCTGCTGGCCTACCACGACTCCTTTTACCGATCGGTTGATATTCTAGTGCTTGCCTGGTTATCTCACATTCATCTCTCCTTAATGTATCTCCAATAAATTTCCAATTTCTTCTCTTTATGGTTTGGACTATCGGTTCCTAGTCTATTCTTTTCCATGACTCTTTATTTGATATTCACTTTGGCCAGTATATTTTCAGTATTTTCCTCAAGCATTTATTTATAAAAATTTGGAGTTTTTGTGAATTTCTCTTCCCTATGGTCCATGTTTCTGACGCATAAAGTATAATATTTTTCACATTGGTGAGAAAAATTCTTATTTGAGTTCGTGTAGATAACCCATTTGATCTCCAAGTTTTATTTAGCATATAAAAAGTGTTCTGTGCCTCATTTATTCTCGCTATTATTTCTTTTTCCATACTTCCACTTTTTTCCAAGATCCTCCCCAAGTAAGAAAATTCCTGTACACCTTCTATTTCCTCTCCTTCTATAGATATTCCCATTTCTCTTTCTGTATTTATTTTTATAATTTTTGACTTGCTTATATTTATTTCTAATCTAACCTTTTTTGCTTCCTTAGCCAATTTCTCGGTTTTCTTATACATGTGTTGCCTTTTCTCAGATATGAGACATACATCATCGGCAAACTCAAGGTCCTCAAGATGTCCAAAAGCATTTCATCTTAATACCATATATTGGTCCCGTTAAAAAAAGTAACAAAAATATAAACAATGCTTATAGGCAAACAATAGCAGAATTTTTTCCTTGGATGTGTTGCTATTGGCAGAGGAGTTTCACAGATGTTGAAAGATGAAAGATGATGAAAGGATATATAAGCATAGCAGTAGAAATTATCGACGGTATTTTTTTTTAATTTCATCGAAATTTGGGACAATTGTTTCTCCCGACTTCAGCTCAATAATAAGGTATTCTTCTTTTTCTTCAGCTTTTCTTCAGCTGGACATAAGCCTACCCTCGATGTATCAAAAATTCCCTGTTTCTGGTTTGTTGATCCATCGTTTTCGTGGGTCTTCCAACATTTCTTTTGCTTGTTCAACAAAAGTGTATGGCAGTGTTTCTAGAACATCTCCCAGACGATCAAATGATCTCCAACCATGCTGTACTCTTCTACTTATTTCAGCTGTTTCATTTAGTTATCCTAATTTTGTGAGATATTCTAGGTATAAATATTCTTGGACTATCTCGATTTCTTCGGCGTCGACTATAAAGATCTTGCCACTTTCTTTTTTGTTTCTATTTTCGTATTTATTTGTATGGAAGCTCCAACTAATCTACGGTCGCTACCAGTGTGAAATTTGTCAATGACTGAGACGTTATTGACTGTTTAGATACAACAAAATCGATTCCATTTTTTGTACAAACATCTAGACTGGCTCAGGTCAATTTTCTTTCTGGTGCCCCTTTGCGAAAGGTTTCCATGCAATACGGTTATTCATCTTGCAAAAAATTATTCAACATTGAGTTTTTCTGGCTTATCTTGCAGTGGATGCAATACAACATCCGCTGTACTTGTAGAGGCAGATGCACTAATAATTTGGACAGCATATCGTTTATATAGTTTTAAAGTTACCTATGTCGGTGTGATATACGTATCTCGAGTTTTGGTAATCATGTTTTCGCTTGCGAAAAATGCACGAAATGCGTCTGCATTCCAAGGTTGTTAGTTTTCCACTTGGTAGATCTGGTCTTATCTCACATATTTCAAGGACGTCTCATCTAATGCGCTCTAATGAGTTCTTCTTGAAGTTGGGTAAGGCGTTCTTCACATCTCATCGTTTTGATGCAGCGAATTGGTGCCTCTACCAGAATCGTTGGGGCGGGTCTTTGATGCTGGTGTTGATACAACAGCAGTATGTACTTACATATATAATGGTTTGGTAGAATGACGAAGAAAGGTGCTTTAATGGAAGATATTTATAGCTGTTGGCTTAAATGGACGTTTAGGGAAACGATGGACTCTATTTTTGAAGGTTTAGAGGGAGTTTAAATTTGGAAAGATAGTTACAAGAAGTTGCAGACAAAGCAATGTATCAACAGAGAGGATAATGGAGAATTTCCCAATTCAGTTGTTAAAGATTTTTCTATTTCTCCAACTATATTCTGTCAATTTCAATCTTTTGCATCGGTATGATTGGAAAACTAAAAATTTGAGATTTCAATTGTCTGTAGGCTATTTGATAACACTTCCTTGCCTCTATATATTTATATACGCCCAAGATAAATGTTCTGCACAACACAGAGGTGTACATAATAACTACTACAAATATGATTACACCAGTTAATGAACGGCATTTATGTTAATGCCTAGGCAACTTCGGAACAGCCATGAATTTCTTGTGACAAGAAAATCGTTAGCTATATTGGCGTTTAAGCAGTGCAGCCTGTATAATTACGCTCTCGCAAAACGTAATACATTTAACCCGGACAATTTCTACACTAATGGATTTCAGTTTTAAAACCTTCAGCCGTGTTTAACTTGAAACGTCCATTTAAAACCAATACGTCATCCAGCTAAAACATCTAACCTCGGTTAATTAATATTTGTTTTTGCACCCGCAGTAAGAATATTGATTATTAATTAATAATAATTAATTACACGTTACATTAGGCGGCTTTCCCTATCGCTAGATGTGTATCGTTTCAACCTGCCCGTTATAGCGTCCAACATAAATTGTGTGTAGGGTATCGGAAGTTGCTGCGTCATCTTAACGTATTTATTTTTGGAGGGCACGCACGGTGTTCATGGGGGAATTCATTCGAAGCTGTCCTCGACGCCCCCTAATTTGTGTAGGCGAGATCTGGTCGTAATAAACTATTCATCTTTCGAGTCGGGGCTATTCCTTAAACTTGACATATTTATAAAATACCTCGATGTTGGCAGCTCGTCGCGATACACATCTTTGTCGCATTCGCGTCGCTTTCCGAGAAGACATTCGTTACGAGTGCGTGACGGTCAGGTTTTAATTATATTTGTCTTCTGGTGTGAATTTGTTGTTTTTTTTGGGATAATAACAAATAGAGATGAGTGCAAGTGAAATGTTTACAAATGAGTATGGGATCTCGGAATAAAAGACTGATGAATGGCTATTTATATTTACAGGAAATTCCTTGCATATTTGAAATGAAATATTTTTTTCTAAAGATATTTTTTTTATTTTGTATTACTAAATAGATTTCCTTTGAATATTTTTATCTATTTCTTCTCCTTCCTGCAGGTAGAGAATTTCCCTGGTGGTTTAGTAATATTTCTTATTCCTCGGAAGATATACTCCAACTTTGTGTCCAGCTCTTGGGCTGGCATCTTTGTGGCCATTTCATTTTGAGCCGTTCATGTTTACAAATGTATTTTATTAGTTTCCATATCATCCACATGATCGCCCCATTCCGTTCCTTCATATTTTCCACCTTGATTGATGTGTCGCTTTTCCATCCTTAAATTTTATCCCTTGCATGTTCCTTAGATTCTTCATCTCCACTATTCGCGCTTTGTTCTTTCTCTTTTTTTGTTTCTATAGCGTACTTCAGAACTGATCCCACTATTGCTTTAAATATTCGCCTTTGCTATCTTTACTTAAAGATTTATTGCTCTGTGATTCCATCTCCCTAGTATTTAGAACTCATTATTTGTTGTATGACTGCTCCATCTACCTAGAGTTTGTACCTGATTGGTTAGGTGTTTACTGGCATACTTTTGGTTCTGTCGGCTGTGATCTTCATACTATATTTTTTACCAGTAATATTAAACTGGTAGCAATCTCTGTTCCTTCCACATACCTACATATATGCATATATAATCAATTCCCCTTATACCATTCGGTGTGGAGTTTCTCATTTTCAAATTAATTGGAATTTTGGAACATTATCTCGGTCTTGTTACAAGCCTCCTGTAGTACCAAGTCTGCTTTGGTCTTCCCTGTCGCCTTCAATTATTGTTTTTGCTTCTCATACTTTTCTTACTTCTAGTCTTGAATCCTGCATTCGTCGCAGATGACCCCACCAGGTAAGTTGTTTTTCTTATATATGTCCCATGACTGTTGACCGATTCTGTTTCTTGCTATTCTCTTATGTCAATATTTCTTAGCTTGTCCCGTCTTAAAATGCTCTTTATTATTATTAGGTATTTCATCTCCACTATTGGTATTCTACCATGTTGTTTTCTGAGAGCCGTTAATTAGTATTAGCCGGTAGACAGTATTGGTTCTATTTTTTTTCAGATTTTTCAAGTTTGGTTTACATGTTTTAATCATCTCATCCATGAATATGTTAAACAAAATTGGACTGACTACCTCTCCTTGTCTCAATACATCCGATCTTTTAAATTTGTCGGAGCTTCTGTTCAAGCTGGTGACATAATTGGTGTTTACTTTAGAGATGATCTTAACTGCACAGATCAGCTTGTTGCGAACATATCTTCTGGTTATGTTTTTCCTTTTTTTCTCTCTTCTTTATTGTTCAGAAAAATCTCAGCATTATCTGGTTATATTATGTATGGTCTTGTAATATACCTTCGTACATTATTATAGGTTCTCAAAGTTCCATTTATTGTTCTTATTCCAGTTAGTGTTGATATCTTCGTCTAATGCAAGTTCCTCATAATTGGTTCAAATTTTACCATAGCTCTAATTACGAATTTCGCTTAGTCATTAAATAAACCATTCATCAGGTAGACCCCTGTAATCTAGCAATCACCTAATAACCATGTTTGCTTTAGTAATTTGGATGCTTCTACCTGCTTGAAGTATAATTTAACCGTTTTTATGAGAAGATACAATGTTCCTTCTACAACAGACAGCAATACAGAAAACTTCTTGAAATACACTTATTCGTTTATTATAATTTGAGCAAATTAACAATCCTGAAACGCGATCCGTCTGTACGAGCACACGTGCATGTATACTTTAGCGCCACGGAACGTTTAGTATGTATGTGCCGTAAGGGATTCTTCTGTAAGTCCAACTGGCGACAATTTCTCGTAGCATGCGCGACGATTGCAAATACGCTCTTTTCCATATCAGTTATGCTGACGGGGAACTTGTATACCCCATGTTCGCTTTGTGGAATACAGATAATGCTACGCCGGTATTCATCTCGAAGAAATAAAATCTCTATTTTTAAAATGCGGAAGAATGGAGTTCATCTGTACGTACATAAGTCTTGTGTGGAATGCAAATCTCCGTCTAAACGTAGCATAGACAGTAGAGAGATATCGAGAGTAAAGATTTCGAAGAAGATTATTGTAGAATCATTTATACTCAACCTATTTCCCATTACTCATTTATAGATGAGAATAGGAAGTTATTTTGTCGAAAATAATCGGCGACTTCGTGTCTTTGACCGAAAGCCAACAAAAATAACACGTCAAAATATTCCTAGTGAACTCGTTAGCCTGGCCCAAGGCCTCATTGCGCAATCGCCGCCAACTAAATAAAACGTTTCATATACCTCGCCCATCTTCACGGGGCTACATTATACACTGAAGTTTAGGTAAAGTTCGTATATGTATTGATGCAAGTGCATTTTCGTCCTGCACATATCCAATCTGTACGCCCATGAAGCTCTTATATGTTACATATATTCCACCCTAGATAATAGAGCATTGATTGTGTGTCGTTCTCATTATGAATGGGTCTCGTAGACCGTGAACGGCGTCGTGTTATTGGAGGGATGGATGCGTAGCGGCCCTTGTCGCTCTGTTCTGGTGCAGTTGTGTTGCTAGTCTTTTTCTATTGTCCGTGTATTCGTCATCAACTATTAGGGACGGTCTGTACCGATCCATTCTTCCCCATAATGCATGTATGTACATGCATGTCTAGTGGTTAAATCTACACACCTTCACTTGTTATTATGTCTGTCTGCTTATTGTTGGGAAGAGATGAATTGGAATGGATACGCTCGAATTAATGAGAACTGAATGTCGAAGCTGTGAGCGATCGTGTATGCGTGAGAGAGGATCGGGTCTATTAATAGTCCGATAATATAAGCAATAAACCAACTGTTTGAAAGTGATAGTAAGCGTCAAATTGTTTCTAGATGCAAAAGCAAACTTTTGTTTACGAAATTACCAAAGCCTTTTATAATAGACGATGTAGATTATAAAAAAATTATAATTTCCGTTCAAATTTCAATACAAAAATTGTTCCAAATAATAGGTATTTGCTCTTAGAGTTTCCTCAGCTGTGATGCCTTCCTCATTACAGCTAACTACGTTAACCATCTTGTCACTATATTGAGTAACTCCTATTTAGTATTGAGTCTCACTGTCCGATTTACCGTAGTTAGTTTCTACTGTTGTGCAAGTTGAATTCGACGTAACATTGAGGTTAGGTTCATATATTTACAAAAACTTATCCAATGTCTCGAAAGTTTTCTACAACCTTTTATCCAATTTATCCAAAGTATTGTGTTATAAACTACAGATTTTTGTTGCTTTCATTTACAATAGACTATTCACTTTAGAAATGAAATAGTGGGCATTGTGATCTAAGTACCTATCACGCAGGAGCAGTAAGCGTATATCCGGAATGAGTGGCAAATTCAATAGGATTTCAATAGGATCAAGAATATTATAATTCGAACAATTCTTGTAAATTATTAACGTTTTTAGCAGCATTTGCGAATTCTAGTGATATTATAATATATCACAGTAATTTGTTGCAAAGGCAATTGCTTTTGCTGATGTAGTAGTAATATTAACGAAACGAAAGGGAAATCAGTGTTGGAGGTTGAGAACATTACCAATATATAAATGCGGAAGGGAATGCTTTGAGCAGAGAGTAACAAGACCCAATTTAATGAAGCAACATCTCAAGTAATGTTAATGACAGGAAAGCGATCTTTGATGAGTAAAGACTTAAATATATTTCTAAATTATGTCTTGAAGCAAGTTAACAATATACAATATCTGGGTATATGTATAGACAGCAAATTTAAATTTGACGAGCATGTGAAGTATATAAGTGGAAAATGTAATGGACTCGTCAATATTTTGGCAAGATCTGCAAATATTAAGTGGGGAATCAGGCAAGGGGCATTGAGTGCTATTTATAAAGGAGCAGTTGTAGCTATTCTATCATATGCTATACCAATAGGGAGAAACGCTTTGCACAAGAAAGCAAACGAGACATACTAGGCAGCGATCAGTGTAAGTGTGGTTTGGGAGTTCAAACTGTTGACCATCTGATTTATGTTTCTGCCATATTAGACAGAGAAAGGACAAAAAAGGACAGAGATCTGTCTGTCCGATCTGTCTGTCTGTCTGTCTGCATGATAAAGATAGTTTTACCTTAGACCTGAGGATATTTAATGTTGGATTATTATATAATACATCAATAGTTTACTTTGAAATACATTACACTTATCTCTTCACTTCATTGTGCCTGCGAGTATTTTTATTGTGTGGTATTGTAAATATATTTCAATTTTATATTTAGCATGGGTATAGATTTTATGAAATTGTATTGTCTGTGTATAAATAAATAAGTGATTGAATATATAAAATTACCCTGCCTTCTATCATTTAGATGTGGTTATTATTAATAATAGTATATTTATGTTCTATATGCGTACAATGTGTAGAACAAGTCAATGTAACAAATAATTAAGAAAAATACAATTACATTATTTCTAAAAAGTATAAAAGAAATATATATTTAAAAAAAGAAAATAAGCTTTATATAAAGCGCATTAAAACAAGTTTTTTTTAAGCGCTATTGGTTCGCTCTACACTAAGGATGAAACAATTTTTTTCTCGTAGTATGGGTGAATCAATATGGTTAAGAATAAAGAAACTTAAGCTTAAAAAGAGTTACGAAAAAGAATTGTTATATCCTTAGCGTAAGGTGAACCAACAGCAATTAGAAAAAAAAATTTATCCTCTTTAGTGCGTGAAAGAATTGCAAGGACTGTGGGCTGGTATCACTAATACACGGTATCGGGAAAATCCACACCGCACAAATTAATTTAATAAAATTCGGTACATATGTTTCGTGCGATTTATATAAAGCTTTTTTTTATTATTTTTTAAATACATACTTATTTTTATTACCATATGTACTGGACCAAGCATATTCTAAAATTGAGCCTCTAACACGATTAGTTACAAAGACTTCCTAGTTTTCCGAGCGTTCATTCAAGTTTCTGGGTGGCTTAGAAGTAGGTTAACTGCAAGTACTTTTCACCCGAAAGCGGTGGGATTTCGAAACGGGGCACACTTTTGTCCCCATTCCGCATGCCATTGTTTCTAGTGATAAAAGGCTTTCGATTTAACAGCCGTAATTAATTTAAGCGGTGTGAGAATTTCGCGGAAGCGATAAAGTACGCGAAGTACAAAGGCTAAAAGTGCGGAAAGGGACGATTTTCTTTTGTGATCAGCGTGACGAAAGTCCCAACTTTATTACAGAAGTAATTTGATTAAACGTTCCTCCCAACCCGATCTTCCGCTTTTTACCGTCATGTAACGAAGTGGATGGAACCAAACGTTGAATGGGTAGAACGTTTCATTTAGAGCGGTTACAGTTGAAGTACTAATTAAAGGTCAAGTCATAAAGATGCAAGAGATAAAACTTTTTAAAGTGATTGTGTATATATTAACTTATTCTTTCTTTTGTTTCAGGTATGTTGAAGTTATTGTTTTGACAAATACGCCCAAGTGCGGTTGTGGTGCTGCTCAATCCGAAAATAGGTATGGAAATCTTGTTATTGCATATTTTATCGCGTAATAAATCATGCGGAAATATAGACCTCGTGAAAGATTAAAATTTTACCGAGCAATTCCCCATCGGTTCCTCTGGGTGTTGTATACGTATGTAAGTTATGACTGGATCTGTCCATCTTTTATGCTTACGCAGAGAGGATCATTTGTATTCATTTCGTTTGCATTTTGTGTAATTTTCTGGTTGAAGGCAAACCTACATTCGCTTATTTATTTACTTGCATTTTTTGGTAAAATGGATTTAATGCGATTTGGACAACTTAATTTTTCTTTAGGGTTTTCCGCAATCTTAAAGTTGGTCTAAATGTTTCAAGTTGGATAACTATTTTGGAAGAAAATGCTTTGAAATAGTGAAAGCAAAACAAAAGTATCCTTAGCATCTAACTAAGCAACTAACATAAGTAGCCATCCTAAGCAGAATCTACGAAGGAAAAAATACAGCACTCTGGGAAATATGCACCACACATAAGACCAGTTGAATGACACTATTTCCCCCTTATAATCTATATCTATATATACTGCTCAACCGTTGCGGTTCATTAAGCGTACTTCGTCAAGGTCATCGAACCGCAACAATTGATTTAACTAAAATATGTCTATTATCTAATCTAAGGCCAAATTAATTACAATGAGTAAATATTGTTACATTGATAGAGAATAAATAGGTAATCCTGGATTATGAACTTGACAAGTACAAAGAAATACAACGATGTAATTAGGATACTAGGGATAAACATGAATTTCCTAAATCAATAACACCATAATTAAGAATATTACAATCGTTATAAATTTGGTTACACTTGCTATACAATTTATTCTAAGAGTTCGTAGAAACTCTTTTTGTTCTACTATTGGACTTAGTTGCAATGAGACATAGATTAGGAAAATCGTATGGAAAATCTTTCTACTAACTATAAGAAAGCTTTTATCAATATAATTGTAATATCACAATGTTTTGATTGACAAACTAATAAATATCGCTATGCAAATAGTTCTATTGAAATGGTTGCGTTCATACATTTAGATCACAATGGATTACAAACGGTGAAAGTTAGTCAGTCTTTGTGGATTTTAATTATTTCTGGCTTTCCAGGGAGGTCCTATTTTACACTATTGCTTTTCAATATTTATATTGTTGATATTACGGGCAATCTAAATTTTATTTCTTGTTAACTTCATGGTCAAGGTGAGATTTGATACTATTTGATTATGTTCCTTACTTCAACACCTCTTTAGCACGTGTTATTATAATTTCCTGTGGTAATATGTTACTCTCTCTTCTTTAGATACAGAGTTTTTGGATTCGTCCTGTTTCATTCTAATTAACCACTATTCGTTATTTGCTCACAACCAGACTTTTCAAGGCGACAACTTTATTAATCTAAATTGTTGAACTTGTATTTGTAGTTTCATACATCAATACTTCCTCCTAAATTTTGAAATTCATTTTATTACCCCATTGTCCAGGTATAATAGCAAATTCCAATAATTAATTATAAACTTTCTCATCATCTCTGTCTGATTTCGTAATTGTTTAATATCTGGCGATATCCACAAATAATAAATTTCCAAATATTAAACAGAATAAACCTAATTTAAGTTTAACAATAATACGTAATTGCATATTGCTAGTTTTAGGACATCTTTGATACCATTCGGTGTTCATGAAAACAAAGTTTCATTACTGCGAACGTCGCGTTGTGTTTTCAACGTGGATTTCGCATTCTATAGGAAGGTCTACACTGCTCGCCGTCTATATATGTCGATTTTAATAAAGACTAGATATTAATTTAGATAAACAAGTTTTGTTCCCAATTTCGGTGCGACTTGATACCCGACTAGTATTTCGTGTTCGTTGCATCCGCTACACAATATGTTTGCGTTTTGTTTGATGTTCTATTAACACATTGGATGCATGCACACGCAGACATTATATGCACTCAAATATAAAACGATTTTACGAAAATACAGGCGTATGTCTGTATTGGCGAGTATGCTATGGGTTTCCTTTGTGTCATGGTTATCGTCGGCGGCAAGACGGGCTTTTAGTAACTGAAAGAAACAACCAATACGAGACGAAACCATATATACATATGACTGTGTGTGTGTTGAGAATAACCAACACGGGAAGGTAAATAACTAGATGCCATTGCTAAACTAAATACATCCCACAGTTTTCCCTATCGGATTTTAGTTGTGTGTCGTGGAAATATTGACGGTATGAAGGTAGACGGTTCATGCAAATAATTTAACTTTGGTTAAACCGCATCGAATATTTATGATATTCTAAGTGAGTACTAGGTAAGCACGAATAATTTCCACTTAGGTAAACTTACTTTATAATCTCATAAAGCTGATTTCCATTCAGGCGTTTGATGTAGTTCCCTAGTGCGCTAATGTGCGTTTGTAATTGAATAGAACAGGTGTGTATGAAGTAACGAAACATATCCTTGGCAGCTATTCACTAGTATTCCCATCGTAGTAATGATATAAAAGTCCATAATACCATAGTAGTATTCTTAATGCATATATTATTTTGACAAACAGAACGTCTAAATCAATTATCGATTCATTAGAAGCATAAATATTATTTGCGGTGTCAATACGTCAAAACACACATAATATTTCATATATTGTATTACAGGTAAATAAATAAGGATTTTAAAGCAGATTTTTCCATCTAATACTATACATTGGACGGGATCATCTATATAATAATGGAAGCGTAAAATTAAAATTTGATTTCGGAATAATTCATTTCAGAGTAATACATATACTGTCAGGAATTTTACTTTGGGGCATAAACCTTGGGTTCGGTACAATTAAATAACGCTTAATTTCAAATTACGTTAATTTATTTTTAAGATTTTAATTCAAATTTCAAACATACTACCTACAATAATTTCCCAACTTCAACGAATAACTGCATTGTATTTAAAATTCACCCTATTAGACTTCAACTCAAAACGTTCACAATCTTAAACTAATGTCCGCTTTTTCAGTGTCGGGCTAAATCCATTCTTTGGTTTAAGTTCAAGCTGTATTTCAGTTTAAATTCAACTCTGAACGGCACCGAAAATTAGGTTTGGCTTAAGCCGAACAGAATGCAGAATTCAACTTTGAAAATCACCTGCCTCTCATGTTTTCGTGTAAGAATTTTTGCGAAACAATGAATTGCATTTAATCGTCTGATATTGATGAATTTTATTGAACATCTTGGGCCTAAAATATTTCGAATCTGTCAAGCTACTATTGCTCGAGACAATCGAACAAGACATCATTTAATAGTAGTTATTTTAAACATTAATAAATTAAAAATTGACTTAAAAGTTCCTTTTTAATATATATAATCCATATATAATTCATTCCTCATTTACTCTGAGGTGTAGAGGATATTATGTCACATACATGGTTAAAACACTATACACCTTTTACAATGTTTCTCCATAAATTTCTATCTCTTGCAAGAGTCTCGGCCTGTCTGTAGGATAACCCTTTCGTTGTCAATATATTTGCCATTTCTCCATCCCATGTCATACGCGGTCTACCTCGCTTTCTGTTTACTATCTCCTTTGCTTCCCACACCTTTATCACTTGCAGTTCTTCACTCAGCCTTTTCAAGTGACCCCACTATCGCAATTGAGCGCGCTCTCTATTTGTAGCATTTCCCGTATATTGTTATTACTTATTTTGTCCATTATTGATATATTTGATACTCTTCCTAGATACTCTTCCTTCATTTCTGCAGCTTGTATGTTTCTCCGCAATTTGTCTCTAAGTATCCATGCATTGCTACACTATAGCCACGCAGGCAGGTATATCGTCTTGTAGACTGTTATCTTAGGTTTTACGCTGATTTCCCTTTTACTAATAAAGTTGTTCCTCATACTATGGTATAATTTTGTAGCTGCTGTTAACCTATTATTAATTTCTTGGTCCAACTTTCCAGTTCAATTGATGTTTTCCTCCAGGTACCTGTAATTTTTTCTATATTGTTGCTATTAATTTGGATATGGCGGTGGTCTTAGCCTTTTTTATGTTAACTATCATCCCTTAGCTTAAAGTTCTTTGACCCATATGTCCACACTATATTGCAAGTTGCTCTCTGTGTTTGCAATTTTTACATTGTCATCAGCGAACACAATTCATTTATTTCATCCTACTACTACTTGTTTTGCATTCTCTGCTAGAGCACTTTCTGATTTCATTCATAAAAATTACAAACAACTGTGGACTTAAAAAGCCTCCTTGTCTTAGTCCCTTGTTTGAACCGTTTCAGTCTCTTGGTTGTGGGTCCTTACTATGTTGGTGGTCTTCGCATATATTGCCTTAACTGCTTCGATTGGTCTTGTGTCTATCCCGTTATTCTCTACAGGCTTCCAAACATTTTGTCGTATCACCTTGTCGAAATCTTTCTCCAAGTGTATGAAGCACATATATCTTTATAATATATGTATGATACACTAAGAACTTGTCTGTTATATTTTCTAATTGTGAAGATGTGATCTTGTGTACTACGCCCTTATCGAAAGCCACTTTGGGCGCCATGTCTACAGCATTTTTTAGTCTCACCCCAGAATCATGTCATATATCTTACTTGTCGCACAGATTAGTGATATGGCATGGTAATTCTAACACTCCTTCCTGTCTCACAATTATTGTAGTTTTCCATTCTTCGGATATCTCTTGTGTTTTCCATGCTTGTTCTATAATACTGTGCAATATTTTATTTCCTTCTTTCCCTATATATTATAGAAGTTCAGGTTTTACATTGTCACCGCCTGCTGCTTTCCCATTTTTTAACTTCCATATAGCTTTCTCAACTTTCTCAATATCTATATTATTATTATTTCTTTCCGTGTATACATCTACATTTTCCTTTGCATTTTCGATTTTTTCTGTATTATCGTCTATCTCCATCCCCTCCAATATATCTTGAAAATATTCCTTCCATCTGAACATTATATCCTTTTGATAATAACGTATTTCTTTAGTTTTGAAGATATTTACATTATTGAAAAAGAGGATACAGTTATTGTAATATTTCTCTTGTTGACTATCTGTAACACCCTTGCAACTTCTTTAATACAGCAAACGAACAAAACCAACGTAAATATTTGCACTAATATGGAGATAATCTCTGCTATATAATATAATTTGCTAATAGATATCACGATATCAGTTTCAAATATTAGACTTTCGGATTTACACTATTTCTTGCGTTTTCATTGGTTGGTATTTTAAAAATCAGATGTAGCCAACTGTAAATTTTTAGGTCCCTGTATGCTTAACCTATCAAAATGGTATTTCATCCGCAAGTTTTAGTTTAGCTGAATTAATACAAGAAAACCGGAACATCCAGTTCATAGTTGAAGTTCACAGTTCAGTTGAGCCAATATAAACGGGAATATAGACTTTAAGTTGTCAACATCTAGACACCAGTAATTGTGTTTTATTCATCAATATAAACCAATACTAACAACTTATTCAAGCGACTCAAATTTCGTTCTATTAAACTTAATTCTCATATCGGAAAATAAAAGGAGACATAGGATTACGAACTGATCTTATCCCAGAAATTCAAGGAACTAATCAGAGCACGCGTTTACAATTTAAACTCATGCGAAAAGCTTTTTATAATTGCCGCAAGATGTCGCGACAATATGGTTACACATTCCGTGACAATACTATTAAATTTTTGCGTTTTATTATTAGTCTTCTCGTATACACGCACAGAAACAGATGTTCTGTTTCAAAATTAGCAGTAAGGTACCTTGCCCCTTTTGCCTAAGTGTTGGAATTACAGTATTACCAACAATAAGTCGCCCTAACACAAAATTATCACCGGAACATAATATCATTACTTTCGTAGGCGATACAGGTTTCTCAAATTAACAATGAAAGAAACCAAAGGACATACGGAGCGGCCGTATGTCTTTTGGTTTCTTTCATTAACGTAATGCAGTTAATGCAGCCGACTGAATTACCCTGAATTACCGTACCGGGGAACTGAAGCAAAAGCAAAAGGAACTGGATACAGCCAGCTATTGCTACACAACGAACGCCAGAGGGAAGCGCAGAAATGCGCTAAACAAACAAATTTTATAGGCAGATAATTGCGCTTTAACCGCCCCAAGGTAATTTAAAATTTTCACTTTGCCGCATTCACGTGCTTTTTTCCTCCATTTGTCGTTATTGCAACTACCAGACGCTAGTGTTGCTAAGGGACCCGTAAAAATGTCGTCTGGATGTTATCGGTGAATCTAGGATATTGTCAGCGGGAAAGTAATTTGTTTCCGCGTGGACACTAAATCGTGGGCAACCCGAAACATTAATGATAATCAGTATTGCAGTTGTATACTCTGAAACTCGCACAAAATATGGAAAATCTGGCAAGTCATTTATATTAGGTTTTCTTTACAGTGCGCATGCGTACGATGCTTTGAAAATATGGGCAATTTATGTTACAAGATGTATTATATATTCACCATTTGCTTGTACGTTTATATCCTTCTTTTAAGTTAATAAACTAGAACATGATTTTACTTTAATAGAAAATAAAGGGGGATTTTTTCACGCTCCTATATAGGGAGCGCCATTAAATACACAAAAACAATTTAAACTCGTATGTCATGCGAATAAAAGGGTTATAGAGCAAGCCTCTATAATAGACACGGATGAATGCACTCGAATATTACAGGAATCGAAGCAAGACCCCACGGTTCCGCGACGCTTACCTATCGAGTGCTGTTGACAATGATATAATTTAATGGTATGTGACAACATATCCTGCAGCCATTATAACGTAAGCGGACGTACCTACGATGCGTACTATGGTAATCAGCAATTTATTTTCCATTATTAAATATCTATGCTGCAAGCTATCCTCCATTTGGGAAACGAGTGATTCTTCTTGGCTTTTAATATACACGCATACAATCAATAATCAATAACGCAAGCAAATGATGTTACTAATGCAGTTCAGAAACTTCCTCTCCGTGGAGATATACATGAACGCAATTTGTACGTAAATGAATCTTACATCTGAAAATTTAAATGGTGGCCTATTTTTTTTGACTTAAAAATATTTTTAAAGCATGTAGTATTTAGCTAACACAAATGATGCATTAAATTTAACTCTTTAAGTCTACAGTATTATCGTTGGTTATGTTGTTCACAAATAGGGGTGCGAAGTTGTGCAGATGTGGAGTTCTGGGAATATTACGAACAACACATTGTTGCAAACTTAAAGCTGGATTGATAACATTGCAAACTCTGCGACAGCGACACTAAGAAGTATATAGAGCCAGATAAACTTGTCAAGTTTGCCATTTCCTAAACTAAAATGTATACGCAAGCGGGAGATAACATTATAGTTACTAAGGGGAGTATTATGTCTGTGAGTTAGAAAGAAACAGAAATATGTATATATAAACGTATATTTGGCGTCGAATAGTGCGAGTAATTTTGGATGGTATTCATAATGATAAACTAGATAACAATATACCAACTATAGCTGGCTTCCGAAATCTCCGATGTAATACCAACTTTATTTATATTTACAATTTTACAACTGCATAATAGGTGTAAAATGGGCATCTGTACAATCTGTCCAAGAATAGAGTATAGTAGGGACAATAAGTAGAGTCCTGTGGATACTCTTTTTCCTATCCGCAAGTATTTTATCCGCATCAGTTCATATAGGCGAATAACGTGATGGCTTAGGCGCAGGCGTGAGTAACACAGAGACGGCCTACTGTGGGGGGAGCGGTGAGTACACAAACAGAAAACGTTTTTCCTCTTCTCAGAAAATTGTCCAGATTTCATTCACAATTTTTCACAATTTTTGTGGAACGTCAGATCACTATATGAACCTATACGAACGAATACGAATTCGTCTATCGTATTTATTCTTTGGTCAGATATTATAGGCAACTTGCAATACTGCACACCTCCTCATGCGCAGTGTTTGACAATCACATAGTGCGATCAAGTTGATGAATAATTTTTTTTTGTTATTATAAAGGTAAGAATATGCGCGGGCATTTATATTTAGAAAATAGGTAAAATATTGAGTAGATTTTTACCCAATGAATCAATCTAGCTCGTTCGACTAGAGCATTTCGTAGTGGCTTTGCGCTTAATAAATAGCGAAGATAATACTGGCAACAGATTCTCGAAAGATTAATTGCATTAGGGAGAGTTCTAGCAAGTCAAAACTTTTTCGTGGAACACATGAGCAAATATTCACTGCTGACAATGGAAACTGTCCAAAAATTATTGAATATCCGTCTTTGTTTGATCCTATAATGCATGAACGTCTTCACAACACCAACATATTCATTTCCTCGGAAAAAATATCCGAAACGAAATGATCAATCTGTTGGCTAATACTGTCCACAAAAATATAGCTTCTGTCCACTCTGCTAGATATCATTCAATAGTTTTAGATTGCATACCTGTTGAACAAATGACTATAATCATCCGATTTATAAACGTGACCAATGCTGATGAAATTATAGAACACTTCTTGGATTTGCTCTAGCTTAACTAAAAGAATTCTTACTAAGTTAGATGAGATTTCACTTTCGTTAAAAATTTTAGGTGGACAGGGATATGACAATGGAAGTAACATAAAAGGTAAGCACAGTGGCGTTCAAAAAAGGATTTTAGATGCAAATCCACGTGCATTCTTCGTACCCTGCACTTCACACAAACTGAATCTTGCGGTCAATGATGCGTCAAAATATTATTTAGCAGCCACATCCATCTCAGTTGGTCCAGAATTTATGTCTATTACACTGCTTCAACTCAACGTTGGGACATTCTACTGCGTCGTGTGACTTGTTTAGCACTGAAACCACTGAGGAACAGAAGATGGGAGTATTGAATTGATGCCTTGCGACCATTATGATACCAATCAGTTGATGTGCATCAGGCGCTCATGGACATTTACCGTACTCTGACTGGTTCATCCGGAAATCATTCTGGAACCGAGGCTCAGTCAATTGATAAATTGCGAATTTCAAGTTTACTGCATATCTTGTTGTGTGGCATGATATTTTGTTCGAAATCAATTTGACTAGTAAACTTCTTCAATGATAGGAATTTGACCTTAAGACTGCCACAAACGCACTACTAAAAACTAAAGTCTTTCTCAAAAGCTGTAGAAGTGATTTGGGATTTGCAAAAATGTTGGCGCAAGCAAGACACAATTCAAAAAAACATATCAATATTCCCGCATTATTTGCATCAGAGACAGAGCCGGTCCGCTTGAGAAAAATGTAAAATCAGTTTAGTTCTGAGGCGAAAGATGACAGATGATATCAGAATTAATTTTTATTTTGCCATTCTTGATACCGTAATAAATTTAATTGTTGGGAGATTTAGTCAGATGAAACAGATTAATCATGTTTCAATTGTCTCTATAACTTTAATGAGTTACAAAATAATGAGTGGTACTTGTTTCAAGATTTGCTGCAGCCTTTCTAGTAACCATTTTGCAAATGCTTTTAATATTACTGGTAATAATCTGATTGGTATATGTGATGTGACTTAATCTATAGATTTGCCCGGTTTTGGGCATCATTATTATTTGGGAAATCTTCCAGTCACTTGGAAGGTGTCTGACTCTGACCATTGAATCGAATATTTGGGAAATAAATAATAGATTTCGGATTAATTATGTATTTGTTGTTTTGCCCAGATCTTATTGAATGTACAAAATTCCAGCAAGTTATAGTCTTTAACCTAACATCCAAGTATTGCTTTAGCACATATAATTTATATTCCCTTAGTGGCACCTCAGCATAAATATTTTACAAAATTAGCATCATACATATTTGCAGGGAAAACTAAGCGTTAAGTACATACATTATATGGATACGCGTACGCATAATATTGCCCGTGAATTTATTATCTCCCGGGAAGTCTACTGTATCGAAAATATATTCTGGTTTTATGGGAGTGCAGGGAAGATGAAAAACTTGCGCGTAGAAAGAACATAAAAGAGCTAATAAAATTCTAAACTTCCGCATTTAAATTGCAAATTAGCATATAGTGCTTCGATGGGATCTGCAGACCCGACCCGTCCCAGAAGAAACGCAATGCAGGTGTATGTTTGTATAATGTATCTTCGCAGTATGATTATATAATAACCTTTTTGATCGAGGAACATTGACGCGGGTGGTCCATGTAATTGATTCAGAAAGTAACTTAATTGTAATTCAATGCCTATTTTCTATTGTTTTTGCTAGGTGATAAACAGCAAAAATTTTCCGATAGAATCAGTCGATATCACCATTCACGATAAACTAGATAGAACGAAACGTTAAACATAAAAGGATCAAATTACCAACATTATCAGCTTCCCTCCCTAAAAAGCCGTATCCAATTCCATTCCATTATGCATGCCGTAAAAAATGAACCGACACGCAGGAGGCACTTATCGGAACACATGGCGCGTCGAGTGCGGGACAATGCAGATAATCGCCGAGGACAATGAGGCACAGGTAGGTCTCATTACCATAATAACCGGCCCGCGACAATAGTTAGACATCATATACAAGCAAAGTAACCCTCCACATGAGAAGGTGACGCTATCAATTACGCGCTCCTACTACGATTAGACAAACTTCACTGATGGGACGAGTGCGTTTGACTACCCAAAATCAACCCTTTCGCTTCCACTCCCTCGGTCTCGGGGGTGCAGTTGAACCTGAAAATGTTCGACCCTATGCGGGAGATACACCTAGCCTTTCCGATATGGACGCGTGGATAAACATCATCTTGACGAGGGGTTATTCAAATATGCAAGACCCTTGCTTCTAGCGTTCTGTAATCTATTTATAAGATTTGGTCCAGAAAAAATGGGAAAATTCGAGTTTAAACTACAAGAACTGAATAGTATCTTACAGCCATTTGCATCACTTAACTTTTGCGCAAATATAGTAAACACTAAATTGAATTGCCTTTGTTTAAGGACCAATAAATTGGGCAAATTAACAAAAGATTTTATTATTTTACATACAAATGCACTTTGATAAATTGGACGTACCCTAGCTCTTATTAAGGTTTTTATTTGTAGTAAATAAATTTTGCAGTATCATTAAATATTGGTTAATATTATTCCTCGTGTATAGTTGCTTTGCAAACCATTTTTGTGGTAATTTTCTTTTAACTTGTGGGGTATCATTGCTTTTTTAATTAATACAAGTATATTGTTCAATTATATAATTTATTAATTATTACGATTGGCGATCAAAATAATTATTAATTAAATTCTGTTCTTCATGCTGCAGCCACTGTGACAGCTGGTTCATTGAAGGTACGCGATTGCGTCTAAATTACCTAAATACCATATGTATATGCAAATCTAAGCTGTCCAGAACTGCCTGAAAAAATTTTAAGTTAAGCAGCAATCGAGGAATTTTGGAAGAGCGTAGAGACCGAACCAGAGGGTATGGGGAGCTGAAATTTTCAGGGTCTACTGAACATATATGGCTAACTATACTTGCTCAGTTTTACGCAATTCGGCTGTCCAGAACTGTTTGAAAAAAATTAAAGTTAAGCGACAATCGAATAAAGCAGAACATCTACAGAGCAGTATAAGCAATTGGAGAAATACGTTAAATCAATTAGGAAAGCAAAAGGAATCCCCGTAGTCATAAAACTGTATTCCCGGACAAGCCAGACGTTAGTAAGTACACCAATGTTAAAACACTTACACAGTTCTTCGCCCTATTCTGATTTAAGGAAGTGAATCGTGGACACGTAGCAATCGCCGTAAGTCAATAATAACAGCTGCAGAAGTGAGAATACTAAAAATAGTTGAAGGAGTAAGAAGAATAGATAAAGTCAGTAGTGAAGAGATCAGGAGAACACTGGATATGGTGCTTAAGAGAGATTGAGCTAAGAGAGTGCTAAGAGAGATTGAGCATAGACAAGTAGGCTGGTTCGGTCATGACAGCAGATTGAGTGACAATGATTTAGTTAAAGAAAATTGAGAAACAGACTGAGCCAGAAACTTAAATGGAGGAAGGAATAAGAAGACGTGGAATAAAGAGATAGCACATCTGCTTAAGGAGAGAAGATATAGCAGAAAATAGAAATGAATGGAAAAGCTTCTGTAAAAGTTAACAGAACTACCTAGACGCCAGGGCATAATGGGTATCGGATAACTAATGAAATGAAAAGATAAATAAGGAAGAATAGGATTTGAAAAAAAAACAGATTTAAGGTTCTAAGCAAAATTAATCAGAAATTGCTCTTAGTGGTGTTTGAAAAGAATTCACGGCATTCTACGAGCAGAGAATTGCCTCTAACACAAAACACCTTTCATGGTCGTGTATTTATGTATAATATACCTTTTAAGTGATGCAAAAGGTTGTAGCTTCTTCCATATTTAACCCCTCGACGTACAAATAACATGGAATTTGATGCGTCCGAAGAATACTATTTAATCTGGCTCAACTGAACAGTTATATGCAAGCTTAGAAACAGAACATTTAATTTCGAAATTTACATTGTTGTATAATAATTAATCAGGTTAATGTATAATGTTAATGGACAGTAATTAAGTAAGATTATAAGATAATAAATTAATAATTTTGTAAGGTATGATACATTTCAAAACATTTTGGAATGTGGAGACATTTTTACACTGCCAAGTTGTTTAGCTTCTTATATTATTTTTTTACGCACACATGGCACCGCTTTGCATGAAGTTCCTTTTTATTAGTCGGAGGTATGTATATGTTCAGAAAAATGTGCCCAATGTTTTGTCTGTAGCGGAGTTTGGCATTCACTTTGCGATGGTCTACCGCGTGTCGTATAATTAGGAAGAGACAAATTGTGTAGCATATCTTCTGCGATATTCAATCGAAAATTTACAATCGATTGCTTTGTTGAATTCGGCAACTTAGACTACAGGACATCAGCAACATTTTTTTTTA
This sequence comes from Osmoderma eremita, assembly GCA_031763485.1. NCBI lineage: Eukaryota > Metazoa > Arthropoda > Insecta > Coleoptera > Scarabaeidae > Osmoderma > Osmoderma eremita. The sequence goes on from JARFOC010000574.1 coordinate 32,513, forward strand.
TATCCTTTGACACTCTTTCGCATGAGTGGGAAACATGAAAGAAGTTGGTCTTGTTTATTGACACTTCCCATTCCACGATTATACTCCACTACACAGGTGGGTTTTAAAACTTTTTCTTCCTCGTCCTCCTTCTTTGTTCTTATTTTTCCCATGTCAACAATTTCTGCTCTTGAATGTTTGGTGCTTATTTTATATACATCCTTCTTAGCAAGCCAGCGTAACGACAGAATACCTACAGAAGATAATGTTTTTACTTCACCCCTTTTTAATTTACCGAAGCCAGCTTTTTTGGCATATTTTGTCGATTTTTTCTGGCCGTTCCAATAGCATTTGTATAATTTTCATTCAGAAATCGGAATAAGTTTGTTGATGAATACCAATTGTCCAAAAACAAAGTATATCCTTTAACTAGAATGGGTTCGGCTAGTTCCATGACTACACTTTGCGATACAGGTATATCACTTCCTGGAATTTTATCTTGTCCTGTGTAAATTTTGAATCGGGAACAGTACCCAGAATTGTATTCACGCAATTTGTAAAATTTAATCCCAAATCTTGCTCGTTTAGACGCTATAAATTGCACGTAATTCAATCGCCCTCTCAATTTCATTAGGGATTCGTCTATGACGACATTTTCTGCCGGAATGTATAATTGTTGGAATCTGGTATTCAAATAATCAACCACGGATCGAACCTTGCGAATCCAGTCTTCTTTAGGAGCCCCTTTATTATTCACAAAATGAAGGAAGTGCGTTATAGGCATTCCATTCTTATTTGAACTTGTCGATTTGTTTCTCTGACTATCATTTCGAAAAAAGCATCAGATAAAACTTGTTGGAAAACACACAGAGGTGTGTTTTCCAACAAGTTTCCAATCTTCCTAAAACTGAAGGCTTGATACGGGAAGCCTCAGTAAATTTTTTTATATTTACAATATTCTCTTTTTCTTTCCTATTCCATGCATCCTCTTGCCCGTCAGAATCATCACTGCTTGATATAATTCTTGCACGTTTATAAACATTTTGATGACCGTTTTCAATCTTCATAGTCACTTTCATATAATACATTTAATTCAGGCATATTGTAAGGATTATTTAGAATTTTAACTAAATTCAAATATATAATCTGGCATTCGTCTTGCGGGATCACTGACAATGAGTACTGCTTTCAATGTACCGTAAAGTGGGCCACTTTGTGACATATTTTGAGGTATTTGTGCCGTATCTTAATTTTTTTCTTGCCTTACAGTCTTTCAAATAACCTCATTTGGTGGGTTCACCTTTCGACTATATTCTGTAAAAAATTGAAGTCAAAATGTTTAATACAAAATTGTATCGGTGCAAAAAAAACGTCATAAGGTAACCCCAAGAGTCGGGGTCAAAGGAAAATGGCCTTACGGCATAAAGTAACCTCTGCACTGATTTTACAGAAAAAAAAAATACTCTCGGCATGGAATATGCATGTTTTCAATAAAAAATACGCAAAAATTAAAAAGTGATCATTTATTTGCAAAAATATAAAACTTGGGAGCAATTAAAAAAAACCGTTTAAATTATCTAACATAACATTTTCTAAATATAAAAAAAAAAATTAAGCAGTAACGAAAATATCCTCTAATTCAGGAACATCGAATAACGCTCTTTTTCCGCGTCGTTTGG
>JARFOC010000575.1:0-18404 GCA_031763485.1 Osmoderma eremita
TATTATTACCCCAGAATTTGACTTCCAGGTACTCATTTTTACAGCCTGAGTCGAGCCGTGGCCGTAAAAACGCCATGGATGTTATTGGCACGGAAATCGGCCGGAAATCGAACCCGGGCCCTTCGATTTAGTGGTCTAGCAACTAACCCACTAGACCATTACGGCACTACGTCTTATATATCATATGCCTAAATACTACCACATTCCTCATACTACTTGATGCAAAAATACTGAATATGGAGAACCGAAGGTACATATCTACGCTGTTTAATGTAAAAATGTTAATTGATCCAGGGTCACATTATTTGGCCAGAGGAATCAGATACAGAAGTGATGTATTAGGATAGGTAGACGTGACCTCCCCTTCATTAAACTAAAGTTTGTGAGCGTTCTTTTTCTGTCAATATTGGTAATCGATAACTTGTCTCCACGTTTCAGAAAAATATCTATTCGGCAATTGAAGAGATTGCGCGAGATTTTTGTTTAATCTTCAGTCCCATTTGTAGTATTTGTAGTATCTGTAATATTTGTAGTATACGTAGGGTATGTAGCATATGTAGTATTGTGGTATTTGTAGTATTTGTAGTACTGGTAGTATCTGTAGTATTCGTAGTATTTGTAGTGTTCTTTGTCGCACTGATGTATTGTTCAATGTCGATTTTGTTTGCTTTAACATAAAAATATATTTTACATTAACATTGTGTGAGCTTTGACGGTTTTACGAAAAAATTACGCATTATATCTAATTAACGTTAATATTTTAAATTATAGATTTAAAAAATATAACTTATTTAAAAAAATTAATTTCAGAGGAGAATATTTATGAATCAGTTTTGCTAGTTTTATACCAATATGCCACCGATTAATTGATTCACAGCTGTTAAATATTTGTGCCTTTTTTATCTCAACTCACTCGTGCATAACTAAAAATAGTAAACGGAAATGAATACAATGTATTCATTACTATGTATACTCAGGATATCAGCTAACAATAGAAAAACATATATCCCCTAATATAATTTTTACGTTAAAATTTATGTTTTCGCACACTTTCTGTAGCTTTGGTTATAACTTAGTAGTTTGGCGCCTTATATATCGGACGCTCCCCGTATAGGAATTATGGAATATTCCATAACTACCTATATATCCAGCACCACGTTATAATAACTTCTAATCCCTGCATGTGGCATGATTTATATTCCCAAGCCGATAAATACCAGAAACATATACAAACTCGCTCTAAAAATATCACCTACATATGTTGCTTCCTTAAAATCTCTTCCATCTATACCATCTTCTCCCCAGTTATACTTTTTTTTGTCGATTTTTCCAAAACAAACATTTAGTTCATTCTAGGCGAGTTACTATTTTAGTAGATTTGATTATTACTATGTTTGAAATATGTATTTTTAGCGACATTACATTACGCATCATGACTAATATCTGTTTCAGTTCTGTTATTAAAGATGAATGGGGTGTGGTGTGCATGACAAAACCGCTATCACTACTGATATTTCTGGAACATTTAGCTTTTCGGGGGCTTGTACATGCTGTAGTTTGTTTTTGTTTTTTGTTAAATGTGTTACATTTAAATAAATCATTTACTACATGTACACTCACAGGCCATTAATTTCTTAATTTGCTAAGATAATTAATTTCCTCGAAACATAAAATCTATAACAGAATTCTTTCGGTATCTTTGTCACCACCAAGTCCACGATCTTATCTAAATAGCAACGACCAAACTCGCGCAACATCTCGGGAAATTTTCCGGGAAATATCGCAAACTCAGCACGTTTTTCTCGCAACCACTAAGCGTACGCGTTTGAAGGGTTCCGCGAAACGTTGCAAAAGAGCTTCGTATACGCTCGGGGCGATCGACGATTGCCCCGCATCGACAATTATGATTTAACGATGCCATAACATATTTGCATAAGTCGCTGGTGCCCTCTGCGTTGCCCTACCTATCAATATGAGGCCGTAATGACGATACGGGGACGCGGAAAATTGATGGGCATTGTTATTCCGCCAATATTTATGTTGCGATTATAACCGATATCGGTAAGTTGAAATCTTACGGCCGCATAATAAATATTCCTAAACATACAGGACGAAACGGGTTCTCTCTATCTCGATAGGAGCGAAATGAAGTAGGCGCCACGCGAGTAGGAGAGTGAGTGTCTTATGTTAGTTGGGGTTCCTTTGGAAAACGATTTTTCTTACCCTTTCGTGGCAATGTTAAATCGATGCTTGACCTACATACATAAAACGTGATGAAAATTATTTATTTGTATACTTGCCGAATCTTTCACAATAGTAATAATAAAAATAATATATGTTGGAATGTTACAAAATGGGAATAATTGGTTTGAAATATATTTGTTAATTGAAATCATAATTTGTTCATAATCATAATCATAACGTTAGTGGAACTATAAAATTAGTTAAATGAATGTACTGGGTCAATTTGACATGAACATCTATTTTCATTTTCAAACATTTGACGTGTTTCTGCTTCAATGCAAATAATGGTTTCACACAGAACTAAACTAAGAAGGAAATGAACTGATTATTAACTCAAACACTTGTTGTATTTTGCCTGAAATCTATATACCTGGAGTAATCAACAAATGTAATGCACGTTGCACGCATGCGTGTGCTGTGGCATTTCCTTTTTTTAGCAATGTCGACCGTTAGTTTGTTAGTTTAGTTTATTGTGTATGACTTGCGGTGCGTTATTCAAAGTTAATAGAAAGTATTTTCTTTATCTGTGATTTGATGTATTTTAAATCAGTCATGTATATTCTTTAATTGTATTGTACTATTATATTTATGAAGAAGTATGAGCAAATACGGGTTAAAAAGCGTTAGCCTTAACGATGAATTTAGAAAATAGTGGATAGCGAAGTGAAATAGCTCGTTAGAGAATGGGAATTCACCGATTACATTGAAGTAATTTCTGGTAAGTTTACGTCGTAGGATATTTGAGTATTCCTTATAAGATTATTTGCGATCGGTAATGCAACAATGGCTTATTTTTAATTAGTAATTTGTATTTGGTGTACGATTAAGCTTTTCTACCTCAAGGTATGCGACGACTCATAGTTTAGAGAACATGTAAGGGTCTTTTCAAATGGGTTCAATTCTAACAGCTAAAAATGCAAAATTAAAAAGGTTTCTCTTTTTGTGAGTTGGTTTTGCTTTGATTCAAAGGAAATTATTGTTGATTTAACGCATTTGTTTTTCTCAGTGTGTCGTTCGAGATTTCAAGTATTACAGATAAAAAGTTAAAAACAAACAATAGCTTTCAGCAAAAGTTATGTGGTACATACATATAGGACTTAATGTTGATAAGAAAAAAATGTGGATCTCATAAAAATTCGTAACCTTCCGACAACTCAAAAAAATCCAAATACCCTAAGTTTTTCTTTTAATGTGAGATTTTTCTGAAATATATTATGTATAGTAGTACACTATGATCAAAAAGTCTTTGATATTGATATTAATGAATAAAGAAAATAGAAGAAAAACATGAACGGTGTTTTTCTTCTATTTACATGTGCACAAGATTTTGAATGTATACTTATTTGTCATTATAATTTCCAATTTTGTTCCGTAGATGTATTACATATGAAACACCCAATGCAAATTCACATGTACATGCACGGGGAAAATTATATACTTATAAATTTCTAATTGCAGATAGCACAGTTGCTCTTCAAATAACTGCATTAGCAGCACTGTGCCCGCCATGAGGTGTTATAAAAACAAAAATAGAATGCTGGAAACCTACTATAAAATAATGCGAAAATTCTATAATAAATCACGTAAAGGTATTATTTTTAACGCATTTATGTTTACTGTTCTTTCATTAACGTTCTCATCCTATAGTTAGATTCACAATGGCAATTTCTTTCCAGATACCTGGAGATATTGAGAACTTCATAGCTTCAAAGCAAGAACGTGCTTCACATCATATCCAACCATACATGGTTGTTATGGAACTTTGTATTGAACAAATTGGCGACTGTTATTTAATAATAGATAGTTTCTTTTTATGAATTCTGTTATGCAAGGGTTTGATATATTATTTAGGCTATATCATCATTCTAGCGCAGACATAACTCAATATTTACGTAAACAATAAAAATTTAGCATTCTAATATTAATAAATTATCACTATATTATTACATATTTAATTACGCCTATAGTTAGAAGGCACTTACAACAATATCGGTGCTGATAGAAATATAAATTTGTATTTACTAACTTTTAACAATACATTTATATAAAAAATAACGACGGGACTTTTAAATTCAAATTAATTTCGCCAAATAAGTCTAGAAGTAGGTATTAAACAAAATCTGACAACGTTGACCACAATTGCCCATGCGAATTACATGTCCGCGAACAGCTAAGAATGAGGCCACGATTCTGCAATATTTTATCTAATTGTGACTCTTCTGAGGGTGGGAGATATGTATTTCTAATTTCTAAACCTAGAATCGCCAGATACCGGTAATTATATCATAATAAAACTATTCACACTTATCCATATGATAATTTATAAATTTTAATATCGAATCAGAATAAAATAAACCAACATTTTTCATCCATTCGGGGTCGTCCTAATGCTAAGAATCCAAAGCCAGTAAAACATCACACACAAACCGACACGTAATTCGATTTTTAATTGCCGAACACAAATCCCTGTTAATTAAAACAATTCTATATAGAAACGATAAGTTGAGAAAGCCGTCCAAATAAAACCGAAGCACGAAGTAATCTGTTTTAAAAGCAACAACTGACCCGATTCAGGTATATGAGGTAATTCCTACAAAAATGTAATTTTTGTTTTTTATACGGACATATACTCTCAGTCTTCCTATTCTCATTTACTGCCAGATGGATGACTTGTCATCAATACTTGTGGTAGTTGCAAATGAGAATATCAAGCTTACACCATACAGTATCTATAAGTTATCTAACATTATTTAAACGACAATAAATGAAATACTTATTGCTGTTTTTTATTCAGTTTGTTTATTGTATTAGTTCCTGTAAATAAATTGTATACCTCTCTTAATGGTGATACCAGAATTACAACATCTTAACGAAGTAGCGTAATAATTAAGTTTTAACTTTACTCTTCCATAGTTTTTTACACACATATGTATATACATAATTCTGTTCTATTGTGTAATAATACGTTGATGTACTTATCGGTTTGTGAAGTTTTTGAAGTACTTGTGTGCTAAAGTATATCTTGTATAAAATTTTTGCTTAAAATTAAGGTGGAATATTTTTGGTGCTTTGCATATTAATATATTTAGTCGTTATATTTAAAGCAATAGAATTACGACAGTAATTTGAACCAAAAGTTTGGAAACATGGTATTACTTTTGGTACACAATGTACTTCATTGAGTTGTATGTACGTCTCAAGGTTATCTCTAGCCATTCTCGTTTTGTCCTTCTTTATCCTATGGGTGTTGCACTACATAAAATATCCACTTTTATGTAAGGCAACTAAAGATATGCACTGAACCTTAATTTAAAAAAAAAATATGAAATTTTTTAATTAATAGAGAAAGGTTTTCTAGAGTAACTGGTTAACGTTAAGAAAGCCTGTTTCTTTTTAGGTCATCTACAAGAAAAAAAAATTCTGAGAATCTAGTCGAGAAACGTATTCTTCACTTTAGCCTGAAATCTGATTGATTGCAATAATTTCATATTGCAAGAGATAGGTAACGTACAGTCGCGTTTGATAAAATGGCTCAAAGCTGTAGCAGGTTACCTTGTGGTTTTACCTCAGACAAAATAAGTATAGTATCAAATGATATTACTATTATAATTATATTATTATAATTTACCGCAATGAATTTTTGTTTTATGATGTCATGTAGTCATGGGCAAATAATCATCGTTCTTTTCTTAAAAATTACGTTTGGTATTTTTATACGTAAATTGGTAGATGGTATTATACAGCTTTTACTCATCTAAAAATTTAAAGGTCTTACATGACAAAATTTTTGGTTAATATAAAAAACTCAAAATTGCATAATCACCTATGAATGTACTAAAATATTACCAAGCTACCTTTGTGGGGATTTTATTAATTATTGTATTTTTTTCTCTTTCGTTTACACTTATTTTCTTCTTTATATCCATAAAAAGCACCACTAAACAATGGCTCGTTAATATTTCAGTGCATTCCGCAGGCGACTATGCAATTTATAATTTCTGACATTTTTGCATAAAATCCGAAATCTACTTATTACACGGCTGTACTAAAATGAAATTTACTCTTGTGGCACCTATCAGCAACACATTATAAATATATCCTTATTTATTCAAAATAAAATTAACTGAAACTTCTTCCAAAAAGGAAAAAAGACAATAATGATATTGCTTCTTATTTCATTTTAGTGTATATACGCATCCATAAAAAATCATCAAAAAAGAAAAAAAAATAAAAAACGTGAAGAAAATTGTGTATAGTATATACTCAAACAGACTCAGCTAACAACTCTATTAGTTAAACAAATATTCCTTTCAGGGATGAGGGTCCGGGGCTAACAAGATAACCATTTTCTATATAATTTCGAAAACACGCGAGGTCGAAACACAAGAATTCATCCGTCTGGCGCGAAGGAAAGTGTACCACAACAGCCTGCTACGGACCCACTACATAGAGCGAGAGTTCTCCTCGATAAAAGTATGGGAATTTCTTCGTCTTGGCATTTTTTTTGCCGTCCTTAATCCACATCGTCCTTTCGTCTTTCCCCGCCCTACTATCGTCGGGGCCGGCTCCCGCCCCACGGGCTCGCCTCCTCGTCTTGGTACTTCGCGGTGGTCCACTCATAATTATAGGTTGCCGAAATAATAATAATACTCCTTTCTATTCGAAAAACCGAACTCTCCGAGAACCGATATTTAGTAAACGATACGGGAACGGCGAAACGTGCGCTGCTCGTTAGTAGGTACCGTCGCCATCCAATGGAGAAACAGACGGAGAATCAAGCGAAAAGGGCGACTAGTCAGTCACTCACAGGCGGTCGGAGCGGTGACAAAATAATTGAGTGTTGCACATGTAAAAAAACGGTTGTAATAACAGATGATTGGAGTTTACGTGGATCGCTGGTACCTGATCGTGCGTTTTTATAACTCAGCCAACTCGAACGACCTGTCCTCTTCAGTCTGCGCATTAATATATCGTCCGTATTTTGGACGTACAGTGTATTGATATGGTATAGCAGCAAGTTTTTCATAAAATGAAGCGCCTCAGTTTTTAATCGGAGGGAGACAACTTGTGGGGAGGTATTTTCAAACCCAGCCTCAGAATTCTGAAATTACACAAGGTGTATCGCCCAATAAATAAAATAATATGACTATAAATTCTTAAAAGAATAAAAATCCCTCCAGTTAGGGGACCAAAAATCCATTTCTCATGGTGGATCAATCCATTATGTCATGAATGTTGCTCCTCTATAAGCTGTTGTGTGTTTTGCCTCCTCCACAATCTTCTGGCATGTTTTCCTTTCTATTAGTTTCACCCTCCAGTCAGTAAGTAACATCTCTTTCAGATCCCCGATAACCTGAACTTGTCATCTGGCTTTGGGCCTCTCTCTTGCACTTTCCTTCGTTGGATTCCTTTATGTAATCCTCCTTATCATTTCTTTCTTTTCTTTTCTGTAAATGTGGCCAAACCATCCTATTCTTTGCACCTTCATTGCCTTAACTATGTCTTCGCTTCTTATTTTTTCTTTTACTTCTTGGTTGTTTAACCTTTTTATATCACCATTTGGTGTTTTGGTGGATCTATGGATTTTCCTCAGGATTTTCCTTTCAAAAGCTCTTAGACTCTCCGCCCCTTTATTTGACAGGCACATTACTTCAGAAGCATACATTACCACCGGTCTTACAGCAGCCGTCTTACCTTCATTTTCGTGTTTGTGCTTATTGTCTTATTTAGCATTTATGCTTTGTAATTCGGTGTCCTGCTTGTATTCTCTAAGTTAATTCCATAGTTCTGTCATTGTTGTATTTCACGATTATTCAGAGGTATTTAGCACTATTGGTGACTTCAAATACATAATCAGCTGGGTTAACAGTCTGGGTGAAATATGTTTCTTGAGCAAATTAACATTTTTGTTTTATCTTGATTTCTGGTCCTCTCTTTTTTCCATCCTTCTCTAGTCTAGTAAAGATGCCTGTTCATTTCCTTCCTATCTCGATGTCATCGGCGTATGATAATATCTGTGTTTGATCCGTTATTATGTTTCCTTTGATGTTCGCTGCTCTTATAACTCCTTCGATTACCATGTTGAAAAGTATGTATCGCCCAATATCTCATTTAAAAACCTTACCTAGTTTGCAAGACGGCGGTGTAACATTTTTTGGAATAGACTGTAACCTTTTCGAGAAGTTGCTTTAGTTTTCTTAAAATTAGATGAGGCCTGCACTTCTTCTTTAGTTTCATTAATTCGAATCCGGCGATGATTGGCTATCCTGAAACTGAACGGGAAATTTAAAAGTATGCAAGAAAAGTGGATAATTAATTTTTCTCTGTTTTTGACAACGATATTCTCCACAAGGCCACAAATTTGGAGGTTCTATCGCTTTTGGGCCTGGTTAATATAGTAAGACTTCAGAGTTTATGTTAAAGTTAGCACAAGCTAATTTCACGACAGAGAATCTGAAGAAAGCTTTGCTACGCATTTAAGACTGAAAATCTCCAGCAAACCCGATACTCCAAAAGTGTAAGTCGAATAGAAAACAGAAAATATCCATTTTAACCTATCACTAATCACTGGTATATGAAAATCCCGGATAAAGTCCCGAAATTTTTGCGTCACAATCCTCTTTGGCGAGTGGAGAACGGCCAACTGTTTATTAAGTTAAATTATTAAACTTCATTATGTTGATTTAGGAGATTTAGATCAGGAATGGAGGTTAATTTTACCAAGTGCCAACGTTTAGAATTCATCAAATCGTATTATCACAACTCAACATGTGGACGCATGGGTGCGTCTAAAACTGCTGCACGTGTAACTCTCTAAATACTTCTGGTCAAAACCGGCTTGTGATGTAGCACGCTATGTAAGGCACTGCCTCTTGCAAGAGTATTAAGCCCGATCAAAAACCTCCTGCAGGTCAATTGCTAAGTAAAACTGTGGCAGAAGGACCATTGCATATCATTAGCGCAGGTTTGATGGGACCACACACGTTCAAAAATGCATATATTGTGCGTTTGGATGGTAAGCATTTTTGGAGTAATTTTTTCAGAATATGAAGTCAAACTATGGTACCGATGTAGCTCATACTGCCACTTACCACGTGCAATATAAGACTATTGAACGAGTGGATAGGATTGTGAAAACCATGATAACGGCCTATGTAGAAGACACTAGTTTTCCTCCATTCAATTAACTCAATACGAGATAATCAAACTTACACACAATTGCAACAATTACGGCAGGGAAATAACATTGAAGGGAAATTATAGATGATTGGTAATCTTGGGAAACGCAAATTGGCATCATCCTATGCTATCAGCTTGGCTGATCAACTTTTTTATTCGGGTTCATGGTTTTCATTTCACTCTTATTGACAACGAATAGGTCACAAATTTGGAGGTTGGTAGAAGTTAACAAAAACGTACTCAATTTCTCGGCAGAGGATTCGAAGAAAGTGTTGGCCCACATAGAAGACTGCAAATATCCAGGGCATACCAGCGACGTGCTGTGGCTGACAACTATTGGCGACAATGTACAGCTTGACAAATCTTGATTTGTTTCCGTTTCATTTTTCGCTTTATATTCTTTACTTAGACCAACGCCGTAATTATGTGTATGTGTGCAACGCACACAGGCGACCAAATTAAGGGGTAGCCATCAAGGGGTAGTCAACAACACTTGTAACCGTAACAATTGTATTGTACAACAACGAGTCAAGACACATGTTTTTGCAAAATCGAGAAACTTAACCAAAGCTTGTACTTTAAGAGATACTAAAAAAATAAGAGATGATTAATTCGGATCAACAGTAAATTCAGAAGTAAAAACATAAAATTTTGGAATAGAAAAAGCAAATTTCGTATCAAAAATTCCTAGAGGAATTACATACGAATTTAATTAAGTAATTTAAGAGTTATGCGGGCCCCCCTTGCAGCTAGGGGGATAAAATTATGAAGATTATTAGTCCGACAGGATCAATAACTGACGAGAGACTTTTTTTGAAAAATATACATCGTCTTGGTGGGCACCTTCAAATTAAACTGAATTATAAAGCGTCATAATATAATTTTGATGAGAAATTTTAATTTCGACTCAAATATTAAATATCTCAAGTAGTAAATGTCAAATATTTTTTAGTGGTTTCCGACATAAGTAATTATGTTTCTGCGTCCAGTTTAAATGTACTCAATCTAGACCGAAAGTTATTCGTGCCAGAGTCCCACAAGGATCGGTGCTGGCGCCTTTACTTTATAACTTATTTACTCATGATTTGTCAAAAAGCTTAGATACAGAAGTGGCTCGGTATGCTGACGTCTTCTGCCGTTCTCGTGCTCCTTGTCTGGCAGATAGAAAGTTGCAAGCTGCTGCTAATAATCTTGAAGAATGGCTCACCAGATGGCAGATACAAATCGATCCTGAGAAAAGGGTTGCGATTCCTTTTAATAAGACTTTCAAGAGAGGGCTCACGACTAATATCAGGATCTTTGATGCTGACGTACTGTGGAAGCAAGAAGTTTAATACCTTGGTATAACCATGGACTTCAGGTTAAGTTGGAGGGTCCACACCTCTAACACCAGACATTACGCATTGGCTCAATTATTTCCATTTAACAACAGGTGCAGTTAACTAAACCTAAACCTGAAGATTCTGCTTTACGAGGTTGCAATCAGAACTCGTTTTACATAAGCTGCCCCTGTATGAGGTCATGCAGCCAAAATTCATTTGCGCAAAATTCAAAATGAGCAAAACAGGTATCTGCGCATTATGACCAACGCTCTATGGTACGTCAAGAACTCCATTATTATCCACAAATGCTTAACGTTAACCATATTTATCTAAAGGTAATCGAAAGAAATTGGTAAAAAAATAGCATACAGAAACTTAGGAAAGTAATCAATTTCTTACACGTACTTATGGCGGCCCTTTTCTGTTCTTATTTTAACCGCTTGAAAACAAAAAAAAACTAGCCGCCATTATCTCGTGATTATACATTTAGCCCAACATCGTCAGTCTAAATGGATGGTTTTAATTACCACTAGCATCCCCGCTTATGCAGCTATGATATAATTAAAGGAGCTTGTTAACTTCCAAACATAGGTGGATCAGTATATGTAATTATAGTGCATCAACGCAGTCTTAATATTCCTCGCATATTTCTAAGGTATCATCCGTTGTCGACAAAAACATTTTTTCCAATTCCGATTACTTATTTATTCATTTACTACGGGTGTCGTAACGAAGATCTGATCTTTGAAGAACAAGACACGTTAATGATGCTATTATACCACCACCAAAATTTATTTGTGCGCTGAAGAAAACAAAGTAACCATACAACAACAAGCTACTTCTTACTGTTACTAAGAATAGGGTTACAATTAAAAGAGGATATTTTCCAATCTCCGTGATTGTTCAGTTCCTCACAGCTTAATCATCAAATCCCACACGCTGGCACGTAGATATATACATATATAGACTCGCCTAAGCCCCATTGTTAAATTTTATTACAGCAATTACGGGTTAGAGGTGGTAAATATGTATATTTCTAGATTTGTGCGTGGACACGTTACTATACTATAGCGCGGTCGTCATTAACATGCGCGTATTAAGCTTACGATTAGATTAGACTAGCAAGTTTGCTTCCTACTGTCTTGGAAACCGTCCATAAATTCTCATTGTTGGCCGCTACGCCGGACGGAAAACTGATACCTTTACATTATCCGCAATTAAGATTGTACGTGGAGAAGAAATGTTGTTGTACGCCGGATGTCTTTATATTATAGACGTGGATGCAGTCAGTAGGTGTCCGACACTGCAAAAGCAATGTTCATTAATGTGGAGAAAACTAGGATTGTCTTTTATAAGTGAATATTAAGTTGTTCAATACACAATTTATATTAAAAAAAAACATTTGAATATTGAACATTGTTTTTGGAATATAATTTTAAGATTTCAATTTTAAGATGATAAATAGGTGAAATTTGCAATAAACACACTGTTCGAATTACTCCTCCAGCACAAAGTATTAATTAATTCGGGGCGACACGTGTTTCGGAAATCCACGTATTCCCGTGTTTATTGTGCTACCCCACAGTCCTTGCAATCTTTCTTTACAGGTAAAATTTGAATACTTAATTTGTAAGTCAATTCACTTTGTCCCTGCTATGTAGTACATGTCTATAACCGCAATTTTTTTCTTTTTATACAATAATTAGAGGGTTTCAAAAAGATTTAAACCAATTCTAAAATACTTTTACTTTAAAAAAATCAATCTCTGGCCTGCACAAGCTTTTAGCCTTCGAATATTTGTAGACTCGTTTAATATTGATGCTTTAGATCTTAAACATGGGTTATCTGAATTAAAATTTTTATTTAACTTACTTAACAACCGTCCAGACGCTGCCGAAATTTTAGCTCAAGTAAATTATCTTGTTTCTTGCCTTTCCTCTAGATCACTGGTTTCCAAAGTGGGCGATACCGCTCCCTAGGGGGCATCAGCAAGAATATGTGGAGGTGAAGAATTCAATTTCTTGCTGCTTCATATAAAAATTCGTTGGTTATCAAAAGGTGCCTGTTGGAATAAGTTTTATGATTTCTTTAACTCCGTGCTAGAGTTTCTCGAAAACAAAGATGCTTTACGAGCCAACTTGATTCATTCAAAAACTGACAGCTTATTTGACAGACTTGTTTAGCAAATTTAATATATATTTCATATGGCTTCAACGTCAATACAAAACACATTTATACAGACATATATATATATATATATATATATATATATATATATATATATTTATAACACACATTTATGATGTAGTAAAATTTCTCTCGTTCATATCGATTCCTCAAGCTGAGATATCGTTGATAAGATCCAGCAGCTAAGTTGTAGACCATTGACCGTGCCTGGCCAAGCAAATTTACCAACTGTAGAAAAATATGAAGACTTAGCTCTTGTTAGCACTAGGATGCTTTCCATTTTGACTTTAATCAGCGATTTGAAGTTATCTTAAACATAAACTTATCCGACTAAGTTCTGGATCCTTTTTACAAACACACAAGAATCTCCGAAATGACAAGAAGAACTGCTAGATGTAACAACGTTTTTGATTTAGTAACATTTTTTGTATCTTCCTGTTTGTACGCTTAAAGAAAGCAGATTTCTTGGGGGAGCTGAATAATTTTTTTTCTGAAAAGGGGCCAGTAGGAATAAGTTTGGGAACCACTGCCCCAGATAACTGAAACTATTTTACTGTTCAGCAGCTAGAAGGAACTTAACAGGGGCCGCTAGCGATGACGTTTGGGATAGGTAGTAGCTAAGCTAATAATGCTTCGTGCGACTTCGTATTGCTCCCGGATTAGAACTATCTTAGCAACTACCCACCCAAAACGCCATCACCAGTCTGGAATCTAGCTTATAGCTCTATTTCAACACGCAGTTTACTGGCCGTTCGTGAGCACGTGAACCAATCAGAAAACATATTTCAGTTTTCAAGGACTGCAATCTGTTGTCCGATTGGTCACGTCATCACGAACCGTCAGCAAACTACCTGTTGGAACAGAGCTATTAAGTCGCCCTTGTATACAGCTTGTAACGCATGCAATTTAATATCTGTTGGATGGAGTGGTATCCGTGATTGTTCTTTGCCGTCGTTTCTTGCAGCATCTTTCCCGCCCTCACATAATTTATAATGGTGAACTGCACGTCTTGCGTCTTACTTTTTCTGTTTATTTTCTTTTTATATTTTTACTTTTTTCTATTTTCTTTACAATTAAGCAGTAGTAACTCCACTTACTTATAGGATAGTTAAGCTAATGTAATTGTAATTTCTTATACTTTCTTATAGAAATATGCTTATATTCATTTTATAATTTACACATGCATTATATTATTTACGTGTTGGTCTGTAGTTGGATATGTATATATGTCTGTTAGGTAATAAGTATCATATTATCGTTATCATTCTGTTTTACTCCAATTATTACTTCAATCATATGATAATAAAACTTTAAGGAACTACGAACTTCTATATGATAATAAGTAATGGTAGATTTCAAGTTTACAGTTTTGCTTCTGCTTTAGTTCCGTTGGCTTAGTTCGTACATTTCAGACACACAGCAGTATCTTGAATATCGTGATACTAGATATAACATTTTCTGTCCATCCTCTAGTGTACCACATTGATCGAATTTTCTGATATTCCTTTTTATTATTCTTTGATAGCATCGGTAAACCGCTCCATTGTGTCGTACTATTGTTTGCGCATGATATGAAATTAACACAACACATAGAAGACGGAACATAACGGGTGCAGTATTCATAGACCTCACGGCTGCGTTTGACACAATTAACCTCAGGATACCGATGCATAAAATATACAGCTTGACTAGGGACATGAAGATCACAAAATAAATCGGAAATCTACTTGAAAATCGTAGGTTCCTCGTTGAGTACCAAGAAAAGAGGAATAGATGGAGAAAACAGAAAAATGGTCTGCCCCAGGGTAGTGTGCTGGCTCCAACCCTCTTCAACATATACGGCCCCCATATGACCACCCTCTCCCTGCAACTACATCCGGCTATGTTTACGCCGACGACAGCGTAATAGCCACACAGGAGAAAACCTTCGAATAGGTAGAGCAACGCCTAAAGGAAGCTATAATAGAGTTGGATCTTTACTACCAAAAGAACCAACTAAAACCGAACCCAACCAAAACTCAAGTATGTGGTTGTCACCTCCGGAACTGCTACAACCTCATATACTTGGGCGTGACATTAGATAGGGCTCTGACTTACAAGCAGCATTGCATCAACATCAAGATAAAAGTCAGCGGCAGAAACAATATCATTCGAAAATTAATTGACTCCACCTGGGGAGCTAAACCAAGGATCCTAAAAGCCTCCGCCCTGACTCTCTGCCAATCTGCGGGTGAATATGCATGCCCGGCTTGGTGCAGATCGGCACCCGCAAAACAAGTTGACGTCGCCTTGAATGAAACAAGCAGAATAATCACAGGCTGCCAAAAAACACATCCCCCTGAAAAAGGTTCATCTGCTGGCTGGGATGTTTAATGCAATGTTCGTTACCAGTAACATGTCAACTTTTGTTTGCTTTGTTAGTCTATATTGTATTTATTGTGTTTATTGCATACTCGTATTATCTATTTTTATCTGTTGTACACTTTCTGTATCTTGTTTATGATGCTTCTGGCACGAATAATAATGAAATTATTAACTAAAATTGAGTCGGCATAGCACTCAGAGTCTTCTACTGCAAAACGCCCTTGTATATGTTATCGCATTCTGTGAACAAAAGTATCTACAAATAAATATAGATAAATGCAGGATTATAAATATTTTGTTTAGAAATGCAATGTAATCAGTGATTGGGGCATATTATTCTATAATAAATAACCATAATAACACGGCAATTAATTTTAGAGTTCATAAAATGTATGGTTTTATTAGTAGAAATTGCAAAGATTTCATAACAGATATTACTTGCCTTATTCTGTTACTTGATCCTTTAATAAGTCCCGATTAAAGTACGGCTGACTTATATGGTACTCCATTACCTTACTTGTTTCAAACAAATATGATACAATTATATGGTCGATTGTTACTTCCAGTAGTTAAACATAGATGTCGCCAATGGTCATATTTTAAATGTCCTAACAAATATACCGAATGCACGCCCTCGCACAGGGAGCCTAATATGTCGGACAAGAAGTATATTCTTTCCATGCATCTGTGTATTAGATAAGGATGAAATAATTCAAACTTTCGCCAGTATTCGCACAGCAGATTAATGCGTATTCTGTTCTAACAAACTGAAACATCCACCCGTCTCTTTTACCCTTTGCTGAGCTTATCCGTAACTGGCAAGAATTCATGGCGAGGTCTATGTTTCACTAATGGAACTAGCCATTGACCATATTCAGCGACGAGGTCGCAAAGTACGGCATAAAATTTATAACAGTCAAGGCATTTTTTCCCCCTAAAAATGCTCGAATAAGTATACTAAACTTGTTTTACAATGCGCATATTTTAGTAGTAGATGCAACTTTGCTCGACAATATTTACTGAATGTACTTTTTTTAATAGCAACTCATACGTTATCTAATCCACCGGTCACAGCAAATCCACAAAAGCTACCAACAGAAACTCTCTTCATGCACTACACAATTTATTTTTGATCAGATACGAAATGAATGATTCATTTTCTGCAATTTTTTATGTTAATAATGTTCATAACACAGACAGAATTAACATTAAACGTCAAACGAATGCGGTATTTGTTTAAATGATTACTTAGATTAGAAATTATCACCTAAAAATATTTTTCAATTTGATTTTTATTACCAGTCAATTTTACAATTTTAGAAAGCGGTATTTGTTTAAATAACTACTAAAGATTAGCAAGATTAACACCTCCATTCAAATTATCATTTAATACGGCTTCTATTATCAATCAAACAGCACTTTTATAATTTTCGTCTCTTCTTTCTTTCAGAAACTTAATTATAGTATGCCAAACGTACGTTCCTATAATAAATGCGAAAGGCTTTTACGATTTTATTAAAAAATAACAGTACTCTTCGATGTAATAGCTAACATAACATACATACATTCAGAAAGACGCAATGCTGTCTATATACGGCGCTGTACGAGTTCAACGTCCATATAAATAACTACCACACTTTTACGGAGTTAACCGATGCTAGACAACTGACAAATTGATAAATTCAAAATGTTTCTCGGTATATGCGATGAAGTGTTAATCATATATCTACACCATAAGCAACATACAACCGTATGGGATACGCAGTTATAAATAGCTGTTATTCGCATCGTTCACCGTCAAAGATCATTAATCAAGTAACAATTACCAGATCTGTTGGCGTTCTCCTAATGTTTTTTAATTAGTACGCGTGGTATATACCGCATTGCACGCTGTATACTCGTATATAAGTCAATGGCGAAACGGTCAAGGACCATTGAATTCCGAGCGGAATATAAAAATTCTCGCGTTGCCCCTCTGACACTTTCGCTGATGTCCTCCTAGCCGATGGCAGAGTGTGCTGGTTGCACTGAATATATGTGCATGTAGAGTGTAGCACACACGGTGTTGCTAATTAGAAAATAATTCACTTTCAACGTCGACACGAAGCACATTATGAAGATAACCGTTCTGAATATTTAATAGACTCCGAGGTGATTGCATGCGGGAACTGTTATTATGGCCTTATTCAATTAAGTCGTTGTTGCATTTCCTTAGAAGGATAGCCAGTGCCGCTCGTGATACTTCTTGGATTATACTTGCAAAATGACGTAATAATACACACATTTAATAAATGGGTTTAATAATTCTGGAATTTTGATGCATTTACTTCAAATATTCCAAATATACGATACAGTAGCGACCTTTTAATCGCAAAAGACAATGTAGCAACCATGGCTGTTGTCTGGTCGTCGACATGTTGAATGTATACAAAGAGTATAGCACTGGGCCCAGTACGCTGGTGGGACTTCTGATAAGATCAGAAATAAATCCGTATATTTGTCCTGATGTTTAACTACGAAATTGATCGAAATTGCCTTTAATCAAAATATGATATAAGAAAAAACGGTTTGATTATAATTTTATGTTTAACAAATTATGTTAAGCGTAGATATATATATTGCTAAGAAAACAATACAATTATTTTTGGTACAATTATTGTTTGATGATATTTTTACCCTCTTGTACTTTTAATTTCCTTACCGGCAGGCGCACCTAAAGTTGCGCTTCGGGGCTTCTATTAACTGCGCTTTATATTTCTTGGGGCGTTTTGCTGTCGAATGAATGCAAAACCTTTACTAGATGTTAAGCAAACGTTTTTACTTTGATTTGATCACTACTGGTCCAATCTCCATTTGGTTATTTAATGGATAGTATAGCACTTCAAATATCTATTCTTTTATATACTTTCAAGAACATATATTCTGGACTATAGCTACCTAATTGGACATTAACTTTTTTTTTATAATATAATCAATCTTTCAATTAAATTGGATCAAATAAGTGAAATTTGCTTTTGTCTTTTGCCTAATCATTAAATTTAAGTTAAAAAATACCCCTTACCACCTTGTTGAGTAAAGAACTCTGAATACGCATTTCGGCAACTAAGT
>JARFOC010000577.1:6162-21963 GCA_031763485.1 Osmoderma eremita
ATAGACCTCTTTGTCTGTCCAATGTAGACTTTCTCACAATCTCCACATGCAATTTTATAAATACCTGATTTTTGTTTTGTTTCCGGTTTGTCTTTCGGGTTTCCTAATAGGTTACGAAGTGTGTTGGACGATTTATAACCAATTTTCATATTTTCGTCTTTTACGAATCGGCTAATTCCTTTAGTTATTTTATGGAACGGCAATATTAAGAACTTATTTTTGTCGCGGGGTTCTATCGGAGTAAGCGTTGTAGAGTTTTTGAGGTGTTGTCTATATTGAACTTTCTTCAGGACGCGGTCAACATCTACAGAGAAGTAACCATTGTGTTTTGCAATTCTTTTTCGAATATGTTTTGACTTAACGGGAATTTAATTAATCGGTTTACCAAAAAATTAATCGCGGACATCTTATGTTGTTGACTGTGCTGCCCCACAGTCCTTGCAATATTTACTTTACATAAGAATTATAGTTTGAGGTAACACTGTAATTTCCACTATTTACTAACTTTTTTTAAACAAATTGAATGATTCGTTTATTGAAAATACATTTGCATATTTAATGTTTGAATTTCATGGTTTAATCAGTATAGAATAGAAAATCCATCCAAGAGTTCATTATTTTCTGGAAATTAAACGGTGGAATCAAATAAAATTGATACAATTATAATCCAAATGAGATTAGCTCTATAAAAAGGCCGTTGTGTATATGTAGAGTGATCCACGATAACTGTGCTGAGTTTTGCAACATCAATTTGAATAGGGCAATATTGCAAGATTGGCAAACCTGGGTATTTCACTGTATTGGTTATGTTTATTATTTACATCGCCTACATAGCTATATACATAAATAGGATGGTGTCATTTCTAGGTCCACAAGATGTACTGCAAACGGTGGTGGGTAACCATGCATCCAGGCCCGCCGTGTTCTGGCCGCCCATGTGCGACTTTATAATCGCCGCCCCTATACATTTCAGAATGTAAACATTTTGGGAAGTATCACAGTTATAGTTGGATACGCCTGACCATTTAGATATGTATAAATATTGTTTGATTTAAGTAATAGCCGTAGATTCTGCTGAGGATGGCAATTTGGTTGCCGAAACATCGGATCAACAAAATTCTACAAACGGTGGAAGTAGTCCAAAGAACAACTACTCAATAAACATAACCTAAACTCAAAAGATACAAGAATGTCATTAGTTGAAGTTGAACTATAAAAAATGAAGAATTGGATATCAAACGGGCTTAAAAGAACGAGTGTCATGGAAGGTGCTAATGGGCAAGTACGATAACTGTCTTGAGACACGAGTTCTTTATGTTATTTTTCTAATTACCCTCTTTTATGTTCTTTTCCTGACATATACAATTATTTCAAAATTTGGTAATTTTTGTGGTAGTTTGTGTGACATTTATAGTCAATTTAAAATAAATTTGTTAATTTTCTATTAAAATCCTATACTCCTTAAATTTAATGCAAAATGAATGATAATTTATTATAAAGTCCACCTGATATGAAAGAAATTACATCTGATGTAGCTATGATTTGTGATTATTTGATGTTTAATTCACTGCGTTTTGCACTTGACGGTTTGACTTTAGGTCTTTTACGTTTGAAATTTCAATTGACCACTCTCGAAAAACTAAATTGCACTACTTTTTATATCATAGCACACTGTGCTATAATGGGATATTAACGCAGGGCTTTCTATGCGCTAATAGCTTTATTAAAGTACCAAATTAGAAAAAAAGGTAGTTATAAGTGATAGTTCAACAAATAGCCAAAGACCAAATAACAAGAAAGGAAGGATACATCAGCTAGGAATAAATAAATAAACAACCGTTTGATAAAAATTTTAACAAGCACAAGATATAGGTACCCTGATATTGTCGAAGCCAAATCTACAAATAGGGATTTGAAGAAAATATAGTGAATATTGTTTTACATAATCTGAGAATTAGTTTGGCGTACCTATAAGAAAAAATAATTAATCCGTAGTACCCATTTCGTTATCTATGAACACGATAATGGCTTCGTTAATCAATTTGTGTAAATAAAGGCAACCGTTAGATAAAGTATAAAAATATAAATAGGTTGGGTTTTAATCATGGTTGTGTACAATGATACATATACATATATATATACATACATTTACATAGGTAAAAGTAGAGAAAATACATAATTATTCTAATTTCAATAAATAACTTAGAAGCTAATAATAACAATACCTCTATAGGAACTATTTACACAAAGGTACATACATACATATAAAAATAAATATTTGTGGATGTAGTGTGATGCTAAGACGATGATGGTATTAGTATGTTGTGAAGTAGCATTTTTGTGGTGGGATTTTCACTATTGATCTTATTACCAGTCGCCAAAACAACTATGGTGATTACTAATAATAAGATAATTGTTATCAGGATGGCCACTAGAGCTGCCAGTTTCCTTTCGAAAGGTGACCATTTCGTAAAACAGCAGTATTGTTCCCTCTGCACTCTGAAAAAGAAGTAAAATATAAATTACCTAATAGAAAACTTAATATACACTTAATATAAGAAAATGTGTCAAAAGAAAAATTGTTTTTCAGTAAGCTTAAGTCAACACGTTATCGATTTTCTCATTATTAATAAATAATCGTGAAGTTGCTGCAGAAGATATGTTCACTTAATCTTACTTATAGGTTAAGTGTCCTGATTGCGCGTGAGCCACAATTTACAGTATTTTGAATGTGAACGGTCGTTCGTTAATTTTGTTAAATTATTATCGTAAGATAATAATATATAATATATATAAGGGAACGTCAGAAACACAGAAAAACGTATCCTAACAATATTTTGTTGGGTCGTGATGGCGTATCGTATTTTCTATGAAATGAGAGGACCCAATGCATGATCTTGCTGCAGCCTAGCACTGACTTCCTTTAAAAAAGAACTTCGACCTATTCTTTCAATGAAAATTGTTTCTATTGCTTCTAAAGTAAATCGAATATTCTTCACATCTTTATTTAGTTGGTAATACTTGAGGCAGCATCGACAATTTTCAGGGCTCGGTGTATTAAGCGTACTGTGAGCGTGACGAAGTACGCTTAATGAACCGGATCGATTTGAAAGTATATATAGACATAGCCGGAAAGCATATCTCCAAGAGTGCCACGTCTAATATTATTTTCCTTTATAGATTCTTCTGAGAATACGTATCTGGGGTTCTTCACTCAACAAAGTGGTAAGGGTATTTTTATTTTTATAGCATAGGCAATATGTAGTTTGCAAAATCTAAATGTAATCCTCTAATTTATGGTATTACTTAAGTCGGTATTACATTATCAAAGATCTTTGACAATGATATTATACTATTGCAGTAAATCTTAGTTAAAGCTTCTTAAAGATAGAATTTATTTAAACTTTACTTTTGCCAACAGGTTGGTTATCGCCGTAAGGAATCCGTGAACTCAATATCTATTTTAAATGAGTTTTTTTAGTCCCAACATTTGTAATATTTGTTTGGAATCATTAACGGAAAAATAAACTACCTGTATGTTACTTTAAATATGGCGCTGTGACACATGAGAAAACAAATTGCCAATTTACACCTAATGACCATTAAAGTTGATCGTGTGTCGAAGGTCCTTATGTAGTGTGTTACATGTATCTGAAGAAAATAGAAATATTCTCATTTTTGGAATCTATTGATCATATGGTATATTATTATGTGCATTTAATTACTATTATATCTAAGTAAACATAAAATATGCATATATCATCGTTCACCGTCGTGTTTAACAAATATCCAACAGGTGTTCCACATATGTAGTTGCGGCATATTGGTAAACGTTTTGCATGTATTTAATATGAATATGGCGAAAATCTGGTCGATCTCGCTAATATTATAGTAGATATATACACTGATATAGAAATTTTTTATTTACAGTGCCGGTTTCAATGTATTATTGGTAGAACGTTGCCAAATCGGGCCGATAGAGAAATGAGAGTCTCATGTGTTTAGCTACTATTTACAAGCATTGGTTATACAACCCATTATGTTTCTATGTATGTATAAGCAAAGATTATAGAGGTAAGGGTAAGAATCGTAACAACCGTGTCGATTCTAGCGCCATCTGTGTCTCAAATGCTATGTTATTTAAATCTGTCACCTCAGTTGCATTTAATTGAAAGCCATATGGAAAACCAAAGTATATTGGCAGATTATATAATGTATTCTTCGATTTTGCTATTTAAGGATGGGTCGAGGCGGATATTGCACAAGTTTTGTTACAACAATACGCTTAATAATCTGAATGTGGTCTTCTCCAACTTACCAAGAGATCCTATGTTGTTAGTCCTATATTATCGAAAGTATTTTACAAATATACATATAATTATAAATGACAGGTGTCTTTAAATGAAACAGATAACAAGTAAAGTATAAAATATCTTATTAAGTTCAACTTCTACATGAATGACGAATAACGAGTACTAGCATTAACAACAGCAGCATTACATTACCAAGTTTTCAAATATGCCGCGTTATAATGATGGAACTAATGACAGGTACGACGCATATATTATACGTCTCGCCATTGGTAGGGAAGTGTTTGAGTACATATTATAATTTATATCTGACCATTTATTTTATGTGTAAACTTTTATGCGTCCGCCACTCTCTGAAGGCAACTGTAATAATGATTCGCTTGTCTCTATTTTTTTAAGCAATAAACAACATATTATCCAAAAATAAAGGGATTAGTGTTAGCTATTCACAACAAAAACACGTTATCAATTGTAGCATGAAATAGATACATATATTTACTATTGAAGCTACTGTTTCATTCATTTATTGTCAAAAAAACTTTATACAACTATAGTTTGTTTGGAAATGGACATTCCTTGCTCAATTTCTGAAAAAAAGGGTATTACTACTTTTATCAATCGCATTTTCTAAAGCAATATGAAAGCAAGCATGACTAATTATGAGTTCAACGAATATAACATGAGTACTTAAAAGAAATTCTAGCCATAGATTTAAATAATTTCTGCCTATTAAAGATCAAAAATAATCTGAAAAGCATCTACATCTTCATATCATGATGTTTTTTATTAGTCTATTGTGTTGAAATTTATTTTGCTATAGATCGTCTTAACCTCCGTATGCAGTATGGGATATAATAGCAAGTTTTACCTCTTACTATCCTTAGTTGGTGTCATTAGCCCTATCTTCACTTCCGATTGCTATGTCGCAATTTGTTTACATATATCAGCGTCGGCACAGTACCTATCTATCTGTCTATTAGAATCAACTGCTCTCAATCGGTATCGTCGTAGTTTTAAAATATTTTTAGTTAAATTCCACGTTAATTTGTTTATATACAGTTGTACAAATCGTTCTTTTCAGAACACTTCCATCTTTTTTGAGCGTGCACAGGGTAATATGGATATTTTTCTTGATTTTTAGAAATTGTGTAACCTATACATTTAATTACTGATTTCACTGCATTAATGGAGCCTGTAGGGAAAAACGGCGTGAGGGAGAAAAATTTAGCCTGAAGGAGAAGTGTATAATTGCAAATGTTTTAAATTATTTGAATAAAACTATGAATGTGAGTGCTGCCGTTCAAGGAGCAAGTAAAGCTCTGGGTTGCTCAGAGCGTACAATATATTATATAAACAGAAGCAACAAACTGGTTCATTATCAAGTCCAAAAAACCCCAAGAAAAGGTAAGACATACAACTAAATGACCGATTACAAACATATGATCAGAACACGCAAGCACCTATTCAACAGTAAAGTGCGTAGTTTTTTTTTATACAGAATATTCCACCCACATTAAATGCAATTCTTGCTGCTGTCAATGCTGATGATGATCTCCCTAACTTCATTCGAGCAACTTTACATAGATTGTTACACGATATGGGTTTCGAATTTAAAAAAGTAGGACGTAAAAGTATACTCATCGAACGAAACGACATTATTCGGTGAAGGCACAAAACTGACGAGAGATCTAGAAATTTAGAGAAGAAGGCATAATTTAGTTCTTGCTATTTGACATTTCTGTAACTTTAATTATTTCAGGTCGAACTATAATATATACTGATGGATCAAGGGCGAATAGATATGCAGTAAATAAAACTTAGACAGGCGCTACAATTCAAAATAGTCGACAAGCTTTTATCCAAGGATTAAGTACCCCAACCGGGCTTGGACCTCGTTTTGCATTAGTTCATGCTGGTGATGATAACGGATTTGTTCGTGTTGCTGGATATACATTTCTCTGCAAGAAAGGCACTGCTGATGTTCATCATGAGATGGATTCAGAAATGGCATCCATATATACCGCAGAAATTAGTAATTGTAGTAGTAATTGAAATGCTTCCTATCACTGCAGTAAATTAGAAAAAATCCCAACGGCAGCATGGAGAAAAAACAATATCATTGATTGGCTTCGTGAGAAACTAATACCAACCGCTGACGATATGCTGAAGAGGGACTTCCTGTTTTGCGTGTCACAAATTAAACCGCAGTATGATAAAAGCAGGATTGACGAACTTGTAAAGGAAAGAGGTCATGAAGTTCTTTGATTACCACCTTACCACTGCGAGTTAGATCCCATTGAACTGGTATGTGCACGAGTTAAAAACTGTATAAAAATGAATAACACCACGTTTAACGCAAAAGATATGGAGGAATTAATTTGAAGAGCATATAGCACCGTAACAGTTGATAATTTCTGAAGATCAAACTGGTTCATCGACTGATTGAAAATTGAAACAAGACATAGGTGTGTGTAATTGCTATTCCTTTCTTAAATATTATTGTATTATATGGGGATTTGTATGATTCCAGCTATTTTTGTAACAAAAGTGGAAACTATTATTTGTTAAAGGATTATATATTTTATTTTAAGTTTAATAAATTGTATAATACCCCAATTCCTAAATAAATGTTCGAAATGTAAATTAATGTTAACTAATAATAAATAAAATTATGGGCTTTTTCACAGATTCTAAAATTAAAAAATATGTTTTTTAAATATTTTACTGTTTTCCTCAAGATATGCATTTAAACTGCCAGAAACCCAAATAATGGAACCGGAAGTAATAATGTTGAGCTGATTCGACCATTTGGCAACCGTGTATCGAATTCTCATAAGCCCTGTACTGCATTCGGAGAGGTTGAGACGATCTATAGTACAAGTGAGAATGTTTCTTGCGGTAGACTTGCTGCATTGACGCTATCTTACGATACACGTGACGCGAGACATTAGTAATGCCATAAATATTCATTTCCCACAATGTTTAACCTATTTACGATAAATTTTAAAGATTATATTCTTCTGTCTACAGAAATTTGAGAAACAATAAAGGTTATCGATAACACTTGTTTATTGCCTATATATTGGTATAACAAAGATTGCATTTTAGTTTTATCGATCAATTTATGCGCAATATCCTGATTTCCGTAATAGATATCACATTTAAACAAGCCAGGTGTTCAAGTTTCAGTAATTGCGATCTGATAAAAACGGTTAGGAAAGAAAATATTCAAAATGCAAAGTGCGAAAGGATTTAAACTTACTCCAAACTCTGAACACTAGATGCCCTCGTCGATGACCTGGAGATAACACTGATCCCGTCCAAGTTGCTGTCGTACGCTCGGTTTTCGTATCCCCCATAATCTCTCTTGTGTCTACTCGAAGATGAGCTTTCCTTTCTGATCCTGTCGCTTTTGCTACTGGCGCTTCCCGCTCGGGAGCGGTGGCTTCTCTTGCTCGGCTGACTGTCTCTCCTACCCCGTCCAGGTTCCTCCGTTTCTCCGTCTATTTGCATCCTGAAGGAATCGTCGTCTTCCTCGTCTATGGTTCCGACCACCGAAAGAACAGGATGTATGCGTTTTTTACCGTGACTTTGTGATGGTAGACTTAATCTGGCGGCATGCGCCCGTGCTAGGTCGTTGTTATTGTTCGTGGGAATTTTCGAAATCTCTTCCATACTTTTGCTTTTCGTTTTCGCCTTGTCCATGTTCACTTCTCTCTTTATTTTTCCGATTTGATAGATACATCAACGCACCGTTCACGCGCCATACGGGAATATGCAAGGGCTATGTAGAAAAGCAACGACACAACCGCTTATACTATACTATCGCGTTGGCATATCAAAGCGTATACGTTTCGATGATAAGGGAATTGGCAGAGGTATGATCGCAGGTGTCACTTGTTCGCGTCGGATAGCCCACACGCTTTATCGCACCTGATAAGATGCGCGAGTATAAGTACGTCTCTGCTACATTTACGCGACGATAAAGAGATTCTATTATGGGGACGCTAAAATAGTAGAACTTGAGCGAAGTTATTGTTTATTGTTGTATCGTTTTGCAGCAGGTAGCTTATCGAACATTAAATGTAATAAATAAACCAGCGCTTTGCGACGAAATACCGACGAGTCGTGTCGTTGTACGCAATTAGGAATAATTACTATCGATCGGATTACCGTAATTCAATTGAGAGATGACGGGTATTTGGTTTATTATTTGAAAAATCTCGCGACATACTTTTGAGCGTCTGTCACCCTTATTCTCTATTCTCAAGGATCGATATCGCCTATCGGAAGGGTGTTGAAAGTTCATTGTATGCCCTTTGAATACGCTTTTGAAACTATACTCAATAAAACTATACTCAATAAAACTATACTCAATAAAACTATACACCACTGCGCTGGAAAGAATAAGATGAAATGCTGTAGGAAGAGATTTCAAACCAAATTTTTTTAAGAGCAAGTAATAACGTCTATTGCCAAACTTGCGAATGGGGTTCGCATCAATGTCATAATTCATTAACTCGGATGTTACCTACCGTTGTTTGCGACTGGTCAGGAATTCTTGATGGAGAGCTGATTGTTGGGTGCATGTTATATGACCTTAGTAGATCATTAGATCGTCTCAACCGCTAAATGGAGTACAGAGCTTCGACAAATTGTTGCTAAATCGTCGAATCAACTGTACATTATTACTTCCGGTTGCATTATTTGGGATTATGGCAGTTAAAATGCATATTTTAAGGAAAACAGTGAAGTATAAAAAAGCTTAATTTTTTTATTTAAGAATCAGCGAAAAAGCCCATAATTTTATTTATTATTACACAACATTAACGTAATTTACATTTCGAACATTTATTTAGGAATTGGGGTATTATATAATTTATTTAATTCAAAGTAAAATATATAATCCTTTAACAAATAATAGTTTCAACTTTTAGTCAGTCGATGAACCAGTTTGATCATCAGATGATGACGAATCTGTTACATGAATAATAAATTCTTCAATGTAATCTTGTAAATTATTCACTATCCACATTTCCTATTCAATGCTTTTTGCATGTTTGATGTAATTTTGCCAATTATCAACTGTTACAGTGCTATATGCTCTTCGAATTAGTTCCTCCATATCTTTTACCTTAAATGTGGTATTATAAATTTTTATAGAGTTTTTAACTTGTGCCCATACCATTTCAATAAGATTTAACTCGCAGTGGTAAGGTGGTAATCGAGGAATTTCATGACCTTTTTCTTTTGCAAGTTCATCAATCTTGCTTTTATTATACTACGGTTTAATTTGTGACACGCAAAGCAGCAAGTCCCTTTTTAGCATATCGTCAGTGGTTGGTACTTGTTTCTCACGGAGCCAATCAATGATATTGTTTTTTCTCCATGCTGGCGTTGGAATTTTTTTCTAATTTTCTGCAGTGATAGGAAGCATTATCAAGAACAATCACTGACTTCTGCCTTTTATTTGGAAGCAATTTCTTAATAAACCAGCCCTCGTATGTGTCTGAATTCATCTCATGATGAACATCAGCAGTGCTTTTCTTCCAGAGAAATGTATATTCGGCACCAGGAACAAATCCATTATCATCACCAGCATGAACTAATGCAAAATGAGGTCCAAGCCCGGTTGAGGATTTCAAACCAGTACTTAATGCTTGTAAAAAAGCTTGTCGACTATTTTGAATTGTAGTGCCTGTCCAAGTTTTATTTACTGCATGTCCTATATTCACCCATGATCATCAGTATATATTATAGTTCGACCTGAAATAATTAAAGTTACAAAATGTCAAATAGCAAGAACTAAATTGTGCCTTCTTCTCTAAATTTCCTGATCTCTCGTAAGTATTTGTGCCTCCACCGAATAATGTCGTCTCGTTCGATGAGTATACTTTTACAACCTACTTTTTTAAATTCGAAACCCATATCGTGTAACAATCTACCTATATAAAGTTGCTCTACCGAAGTTAGGGAGATCATCATCAGCATTAACAGTAGCAAGAATTGCATTTAATGTAGGTGGCATATTCTGTATAAAAAATCATGCACTTTACGTCGAATAGGTGCTTGCGTGTCATCATATGTTTGTAGTTGGTCATTTAGTTGTACGCCTTTCCTCTTCTTGGGGTTTCTTGAACTTGATAATGAAGCAGTTTGTTGCTTCTGTTTTATATTATATATTGTACGCTCTGAGCAACCCAAAGCTTTACTTGCTTTTTGTACAGCAGCACTCACATTCATAGTTTTATTAAAATAATTTAAAACATTTGCAATCATACACTTCTCCTTCAGGCTAAATTTTTCTCCATTACGTCGTTTTCTCCCTACAGGCTCCATTAATGCAGTGAAAACTGTATTTAAATGTATAAGTTATAAAATTATATATTACCCTGTGCACGCTCGGAAAAGATGGAAGCGTTCTGAAAAGAACAATTTGTACAACTATATATAAACAAATTTAACTAGTGAAGAAACCACTGTTATGATAGTTGAGTTCGTTTGTTACATCTGATTGATTTAATCTTCCGAAAAGCCCTTTATATTGTAAGTACATATATCATCACTTCCCACTGTATAGGGTTCTAGTTGAGTAGCCTTATTGAATAACCGAATAGATGGAGACACTTCACTTTAACAATTTAATTTGCAATCGATAATAAGTTCAAAACGAATGTATGTAACGGTCGCGTATACTGCAAACAAATCCGACAACGATAAGATAAGATCAAGAAGAACAGAAACGCTCGGTGGGAAAGATAATAATAATATAATCTTATTTACCCCTTAGGGTGTTAAGATATTGCTCTTCAGTTTATAACTGAACTCAGATATCGTTTTGTGGATAAATGTTGCCCAAACTTTCTTGTTCCTCGCTGTTTTTGTACCTTCATTCCATTGGAGGCCTCGCTTCTTTAGATTGACCACTATTACGCTGTTCCATGTCTTTCCTGTGTTGACTTCGCTAACCATACCCTTTTTGTTTGTCTCTCCTCCCCCATGCGTACGACATGTGCATACCATCTTAGTTGTTGCTTCTCAATAGTTTCTAGGATAGGTTCTACATCCAGCTCTTCTCATAACTTCGTTTCTTGTTTTATCTATACGATTAACTCCTTTCGCCGCTCTCAGGTACTTCATTTCTATAGCTTGAATCCTACTCCTGGTCTTGTTATTTAAAATCCAGCTTTTACAACCATATTTTTCCTTTTTCCTTATAAATGCCCTGTTAGAAACTAGGTATAAGGAACATATTTCACACTTTCGACACGGGAGAGCTGATATGTCAGCAGTCGCTGAACATATAACAAAAACGGGACATAATATAAATATAGAAAATTTTGAACTAATGAAATCGGTAACATCCACACGCGAGTTAGATGCCTACGAATCGGTTTATATTAAAAAGAACATTAACCTCTTGAATCGTGAAGAAGCGCCGCTTTATTTCTCAACACTTTTTGATTTATTGTGAAATGGTGGCTAAACATCCTGCTAAGACGGCGTCGGCCTCTTTGTCACTATTTCATTCAATATTAACGGTTAAAAACGTGCCTACGAACGGCGTTGCGGTCGTCACTCAGTACTGTTTGTTTCTTTGTTTTATTATGAACGATTAAACAACGTGCCTTGTAGACGACGTACGGTCGTCTTCTTGGAATTGTACCATTCAAGACAAAGGTGGGAAATATGTTACATGTATTTTTTTGAATAGGTGGTAGAGGGAGTGAAGGGAGAGGGAAAGGTAGTGCGTGTGTTCTGGTTTGAGCGATCTTCGAAAGACATTCAGTGCCGGACTTGAGAATGGGAATCCACGCATTCCCGAAACACGTGTCGTCCCGAATTAATTAATACTTGTGTGGGAGGAGTAATCCGAACAGTGTGTTTATCGTGCTGCCCCACAGTCCTTGCTATCTTTACTGTTTAGTGCATAGTGTATTTTAATCGTGTTTATAATCTATTGTTTATTTCCATGTCTTCTTTCCATCTTTGTGTATGTTTACACCTAGGTACATGGATGCCTCTATTTGTTCTATCTGCCTTCCGTCTATTAGGATTTTTACTCTTGGATCGTTAGTATCTATAGCCATTACTTGAGTCTTGTCAATATTTATCTTCAGGTTTCTCTTATTTAGTGCTTTATTCCAAACAGTAGATCTAGTAACGGTTCTGAATTCTTGTTTTAGGGATTTTAGCTCTTTATATTCAGTTCCGATTGGTGTTAGTATACAAGATCCACCATGTGAATTATCTACTCTAGTGAAGCAAGATGACGTCTCGAAACCCTCAAGAAGAATATTTTCATTGGGTTTGAGCCAATATTTTGTTAACGCAATGGCATTTGCTGATATTTCTACACTGTCAATAAAAAGGGATAGATCATTCATTTCTTTTGTACGCTGTATATTTTAGTGCAATAAAGTGTATTGTGTTGTATATCTTTGTTTTTGTTGTACATGGGCACGTTTTATGTTTTCACGGGTGTTGATGTTTCTCCCCGCAAAATTTCTAAGTTTATAGTGTCTAATTATTGCATTGAATGGCTACAATTCTGGTTTACAACAGTTCTTCATATAGGTATGTCTTCTGTGACAGCAGCTACGTCAGTTAATACTTGCTTTCTTAAAAGCAATTTGCAGTATATGTTTGTAAGCATTTAGAAAATAGCTAGCGAAAAGCTCTCATAACAACAACAAACAATTACCTTTAAAGTTAACAACGTCACGGTGTTAAAATTGCTCAATTATCGGTGATCATTTAAATAACGATCCGTTAATTAAACCTTCCTATTTAGTTTCGATATGAAAACGTCGTAGATACGCCTTTGTAAATCCTCCGAAGGGATACAACTATTTCGTAAAAGCGGCGCCGGCGACATAATCGTCGGGAATAAGGTGTGGAAGCGGACCTAGAAACCTCCGACTACGCATGCCACGTCCCAGGCAAAACATCGGATCCCAAACGCAAGTATCGAGTCATCGCGCGAAAATTCCCTTCCGTCGTCGGCCCGAAAGCGCCCTAAACTCCGTTCCGCAAGTTTTGACCGTGAACAGCATCATATCGATCACCGGAGACGCGCGGGAAATCCTCCCCGACCGATCTCCAAATTTTATTCCCGCCGCCGCGCACAAGAAGGAAAACACGCACGCGGGGCGTCGATAACACACAATTCCAGACTTTCCACCACGAGATCTGTTGCTCCACGGCCCTTGAGGCGAGTCGTCGACTGTCTGTTTCGGCGAACGGACAGCAAAAGTTGTAGTACCGCCCTATACAAAGGGAAATAATAAACGAAGTAAACGATAAGAAGAAATACTTCCACATTAGACAATAATTGATAAGACAAAGTGTATAATCAAAAACGTAATCAAAAATTAACGGACAAACACCAAAAGACTGTATGTAAAAATGTGCTTTTTCGTATATACTCTCATCTAATCATCAAAACATCGCTGGACCATATAGAATTATATTCGTAAACGCATTTAACCTATTGTTATTGTTGTCTCACGATGTCGTCATGTAATCCTGTAACTTTTACTAAGAACTGAATGAAAGTATAGTGCAAAAATGGCGCAATTTGTAACCCACATCCAACCGACGTTGATGGAGGCATCGCAGCATCACACGCCGATGCACCATCACAAGGATTCGTACAGGGACCACCATCCAAAGGACACCCATCATCACATGGATGCCGGCCGGTACAAGGAGCACAAAGAACTCGAGGGCCACTACAGGGACGTCCAGATGCATCAAGGTCACCCTAGGGATTTCCCCGTTTTACCAAGCCAACATTCGCTTCACGCATACGATCTACATCATCATTATCACCATGATGGTAGGAGTCACCATGGACACGACGTCAAGGAGAAAATCAACGAAAAAGGTCATTTAATTAGATTATTTTGTTGTATCTCCAATTGACATTTTCTCTTCCGCTTCTTACAGATTCGCACGGCCTCTTGCATCGTAAGGACTACCTTGGTCATAGTATAGACGAGGGATTCGACAAAGGACGCGACCATAAGGTTACTAGGACGAAGCCTACACCTCCAAGCCATATTGAATTGAATCCGGTGTATACAGAAAATAAACAGGTAAGTGAAAATGTATTGAAAAATTTTATCGGCAAAAAGTTGAATACCTATTTTCAAGATTTAAATAGCCTTTTGTGTTCGCAAAATTATATTTTTCTTTGTTTCAAGACAAAAGAAGTTTCATTGCGTTGAATATAGTTGATTGAACCTCGTTTCACAATCCAGATCAGCTCTTAGCTTTTGATTGCTAACAACGAGGTCTTTCTTTGTTCAGATACAGAATTTAAGGGATTATCTATGATATAATTAAGAAAAATGTAGGAGTGCAGTTGTGGGTTGCCTAATTTTTAACAACCTTAGCTATTCCTAGCTACTGGAGGAAGGGTGTTAAGAAATGGCATAGATGGGCAAAATGAAATAATTTAAAAAATGTATTACATTCTGAGCAGATCTTGAATATAATGCAAAATTTTTATAAAAATTTCCGAATATAAATTTGGTTTTCATTGAAACTATTCTTTTTTATAGTGTATTCTAGTGTCTTTAACGATCCTGTGGTTTGAATTAATCAACAAATTTATAAAAAGTGTAGAGTTCCAATCTGTCAGATCTTTACTTAGCAAATTAATGGTCATAAGGTCAGAAATGTGTTCAGTGGCTAAAGAATTTCTAAGTTTTGTACATATCACGTTCAATAAGCTAAAACCTCTTTCAGCTTCTGCACTACTATAATTGCTACAGTGTTAATCATTTTCACAGTTTCAATAGTTTTAGGAACTGACTTATGCCCCTATATTGTCATCCACGAAGTTTCAGAATCATTTCTATATTCAATTTCAATGATATAGCTTTCTTTCCTCTTCTATCCAAAGTGACGTTAACTTATCGCAAGGCCAAGTCAAGCTAATATGTCAAATAGAGCTAAACCAGTTTTCATTTGATTCGGTAAATAAAAGATATTCGTGAGATATATTGTCCAGCAATTTTTTTCTTGGAACTGAGGTTTTATGTTTTATCAACATAATTACTAGTAAATATTGCAAGGACTGTGGGGCAGCACAGTAAACACTGTTCGAATTACTCCTCCCGCACAAAGTATTGATTAATTCGGGACGACAAGTGTTTCGGGAATACGTGGATTCCCATTATCAAGTCGAATGGCCGAATGAGCGCGAACATGACTTAAAACTAGAAACATGCACTGTTTTTCCCCTCCCTTCATTCATTCTACCTCTATCTAACATATGTACAAACTTCTCTCACACCCTCGGCGTAACACTTCTTGGAAGGACTACCCTGCACGTTCTTAAGGGTACGCCTTTATTACCCCAATAAATCCATCAGAATTGACCACGACAAGGGCGCTTCCTCTCGATTCTTTTTAATGTAAATGGATTCATAAGCATCTAGCTCGCGCGTCGATGTTACCGATTTTATTAGCTTTAAATTAT
>JARFOC010000578.1:0-19715 GCA_031763485.1 Osmoderma eremita
ACCCCGAATAACATAAATACCTCCCTTGACTTAATATTCCTAGCAAAAACGTGATTATTTCTCTTTTCCTAACAATTGTGACGCACAACTATGTTTCATTACCCAACACGAAATTTGAAGAATTTCGAAAATATACTTCTCATAATCCTGTCACGAAAGAACGTATAAAAATAATTCAAAAAAGGGTTTCCAGAGGACAAAATAGATTTGGCAGAACAGCTACGTATAGTAAAGATTGCATAGACTAGAGGGCAGCACAATAAACACACTGTTCGGATTATTCCTCCCGCGCAAATTATTGTTGTAATGTTCGGTTATACGACTTGACAAAAATATTAAGGTTGTGGGCTTTATAATCTTGTCTAAAATTAACTCAAGTCCACTTACATTAAGTCCTAAAACCGTAAATAGAATTACTACTTTGACACAATGCTAAAACAAATTTACAAAAATTTTGCCCTATTCCTAAAAAATGTACCATGTCCAAAAATGATTTTTAAGAATCTACTGCACCCATGTAAAATTGAATCCAGAAATGTATCATACATTCAACAACCTGTCAAAATTTATTAACAGAACAATTTTACACAAACCCTTTCCGATGTAAAATTATTATTGCTTGTTGTAGTTCATATATATGTCGGACTAAACATCTCTAAACCATTGCCACAGACAATTGTTGTGTTCATATAAAACACCGGCAAAAATAACATAGGTACATCAACGAAATCTACGCGACATCACACGAATCGCTTTGTCCCCGCGTAAACCTATACATTGTAATAAATTATTCCGCATTGTTGATATACTGGGTAGAACTGTCTACTGTGAATTCTTTATGCCATCGTAAATCAAAAGACGTGCAGACCTACTTCCGCATAGTTGGAAAGATGTATATCTGTCCGGTTTAAAATGCCGGTATTTTATATGTCATACATTCCTATGAGGGTAGAGTTATTTTTTGTTGGTTATAGACTATTGTCACGTAAAATATGTTACTAAATAAATAAGTTTACTACGTAGAAAATGCTTGAAATCGTGCCAAAATAATTATGGCTTTATTTAATAAGTTTTTATAACATTAATTTATCAGGAATGGTTGATGGAATTGAAGACTATAGCCCCCAATGTTCCAGAAACCAAATTGCACGACTTATTATCCACTGCATTTGCATTACTGAGCAAAGAAAGTGTTACATTAGGTCTTCCAGATTTTCCAATCGATAATCTTCCATTAGCTTCGAAAATTTTGGTAAATCCCGTAGAATGAGAAACCGTTTCGAATCTACTAAGATTAAAATTGCAGGAACAAAATCCAGATTTGTCAGTTTTTAATGTATTCTACCGCCTCTATCCTTACCACACCTTCTTTAAAGATGGCGTCAAATCTGTGGAAAATCTCTTAAAAGCGCTTAAAGTTGGAGTGGAATCAAAGCAAATGATATCACTGGATTACATAGCTAAAAGATTGGGTGGCTTGTTCAAACCCAAACCACCAAGTTCTGTGACAAAAGGCTACGTAGAAACCGATGGTCAAAATAACTTAATTCATGAGATGTTGCAATCGTACAATGTTGGAGATTTCTGCTTAGTAGGTCCAAGAGGTTGTGGTAAAAGTATTTTAGTGAATAAAATGGCAGAGATGTTGGGAAAGGAGACTGAATTGATAGTCTTATATCAAGACATGACTTCCAGGGATTTGATCCAGCAGAGAACGACTTTAGATAATGGTGATACAGTCTGGAGATATTCTCCACTTGTCCAAGCGGCTTTGGAAGGGAAAATAGCCATCTTAGACGGTATACATCGCATACACCCAAGTACCTTATCAGTGTTGCACAGGTAATATCATAATGATCTTTTGCCATCTTTTAATTTTCAAAAATTTCGTCCAAACAGGTTGGTACACGATCGGGAAATACAGCTTCATGATGGTAAGAGACTTCTCAGCGCAGATCGATACAATTTAATGAAGGAGCGCTTTGAGTTGACTCCAGATCACCTGTCTTCAAAGGGAATATTGCAAATTCATTCAGAATTTAGAATAATTGCCATCGGTGAACCACCAACCTTGCAGACAGGAACTAATTGGTTATCGCCTGAAGTACTGAGTTTGTTCCTATTTCACGAGGCAAAACCTCTGACTAAGCAAGAGGAAATGCATGTAATCTCCTCGCAGGTATAGTCAATCAAATGGAGACTACATACGGGGAGATCAACAATTCCAGAAAACCACGTGACCCATCAATTTAATAATTTTATATTTTAAAGTTGACTACGTTGGTTTGTAGTGTATGTTACAATGATAATTTCATCGACGTACTCTGCCAACTTACCTCTCACCTATGTTCTGTTTCTTTATAGAGTTCAGAGTGTCAAATCCAAGTTAGTAATACAAGCAATTTGATTTAAGTGGGCTACATTCCTAGTCCCTTGGTTCTCAGGACTTGTTAATGTCACATTATCTTGTTTTATTATTTTAACTATTAATTAGGATTGTTTTGTTGTAGTATGGCACCATCTCGAAAGTATTACACCAAATAATAGATTTGGCTCATGGATTAAGAGAAAACTCAGATCCGGCACTTAGAAATTTAGCAGGACATCTCTCCACGAGGCAGTTACTAAGAATTGCTTCCAGACTGCAAAAATACCCAACAGATAACGCGTA
This sequence comes from Osmoderma eremita, assembly GCA_031763485.1. Lineage (NCBI taxonomy): Eukaryota > Metazoa > Arthropoda > Insecta > Coleoptera > Scarabaeidae > Osmoderma > Osmoderma eremita. Next base: position 2,672 of record JARFOC010000578.1, read on the forward strand.
TGATACAATCCAAGCCACTTTTATGATGAAATTTCTCCCATCTTTAACCAGAGATGCTTTGGAGAAGACTGTTAAGAATTTGGGAATTACTTCCAAAAATGATGGTCAGCTAGAGGAAAAAATCAAGTATCAAGTTGTGGATGATGTCTTGACAATAGGTCAAACCGCAACTCCAGTTTATAAAGCAGATAACACAACTAAAGTCCCAAAGATTCTCTTTTACGATGTTCCTCAGCATTTACATCTGATGGAAAGACTACTGCAAGATTTTCAATTAGGGCAACACCTTTTACTAGTCGGTAATCAAGGTGTTGGCAAAAATAAAATTGTAGATCGTTTCTTAGAATTGCTAAACAGGCCTAGAGAGTACATTCAACTCCATAGGGATACCACAGTTCAAACTTTAACAGTACAACCAACAGTTAAAAATGGCCTTTTAGTGCACGAGGATTCACCTTTGGTTCGTGCAATCAAAAATGGCCATGTCCTCGTTGTGGATGAAGCAGATAAAGCCCCTACACATGTGACCTGCATCTTAAAAACTCTCGCAGAGTCTGGACAAATGATTTTGAGTGATGGAAGAAGAATAGTTACTTCACTATCAGCAGATGCCAATGTTGATCAATCAAATTACATTTTGACTCATCCAGAATTCAGAATTATCGTTTTGGCCAATCGTCCAGGATTCCCTTTTTTGGGAAATGACTTTTTCGGTGCTCTAGGAGATCTATTCAGTAGTCACGTTGTCGATAATCCTACACCGCTATCTGAAATTAATATGTTAAGGCAATATGGACCTAGTGTTTCGGAAAAAGTTATTAAAAAATTAGTTGGAGTTTTCGGCGAATTACGGGCAATGGCCGACCAGGGTTTGGTAAATTACCCATACTCAACCAGGGAGGTAGTTAATATTGTAAAACATTTAGAGGTAAAAGAAAACTTATTCAGGGAACCATTCTTCTTTATAATTTAATCATTTTGATTATAGCAATACCCACAATCAGATGTAGAAGATGCTATCTTTAATGTATTTGATTTTGATCGGTACAGCCCCGAAATTATCGATACTCTAGGACAAGTTCTACTGAAACATGGGTTTGGGGACAAGAATATATTTACAGCAGAATACTTGGCGACCAAAAGAGCTAAAGAATACCTACAAGTGACTATACAAAGTGAAAGTGGGTGAGTTATAATTTGTTTTTATGACTATCGTCGTTTTGTAAAACACTTTCAAATAATGCCACAGTATTTCATTCATTGCTACATAGGAAAGATGTCTCATCTCCTAAACATGGGAAAATAGATCCAAAAAATGATCCACACGTTGGGGGAAATACTTGGGCTGGTGGTACTGGTGGTAGGGATACAGCAGGGTTAGGGGGGAAAGGTGGACCATACAGACTCGATTCTGGCCATCCTGTGCATCAAGTAATGCATTAATTTCTCTCAAAATAGAATTATGTTACATTTTATTGTGACAAACTTAGCTTTCAGATGCTGAAAAAGCCACTGTGCCTGAGCATGTTTTAAAAGCAGCCAGGGAGATGGGTCGGAAAGCTTTTGAAGAGAAATTAAAAGAAATCGGGATGTCTGGTTATGACGCTTCTTTATATTCGCAATTTTCAAGAGCAGTTTCAAAGCAGGTCCAGTCCTTGCGGGTGATTTTGGGCACTTTACAGGCTAAGAATAAAGAACGGCAATGGAACAGACATCAAACCTCCGGTGAATTGGATGATATCAAACTTATCGATGGTATTCCCATAAATCTATACCAAAGTTTTTTGTTACAGTGTAGCATTTTGTAGGAATACTCGGTGAGAAAACAATATTTCGACGAAGAACTGAACAAGAACCAGAGTTGGGAACACCACAGATGAAGCCGAAGTATTTTAGAGTAGTTGTTGATGTCTCGGGAAGCATGTATAGGTAATTTTTGTAGTTCTTAATACAAATTTGTTTTATTTATTACATTACTCCAATTACGTAGATTCAATTCTTATGATGGTCGACTAGACCGAGAGCTCGAAGCTGTTGTTTTGGTCATGGAAGCTTTCGAAGGTTTTGATGACAAAATCCAATATGATATTATTGGTCATTCTGGTGATACTGATAAAATAGAATTTGTCAAAAGGAAACAACCGCCCCAAAACACTAAAGAACGTTTGGACATCCTAAGGGTATTTTACTGTTATTTTGTATATCACTTCAATAATAATATTCAATTGTTTAATGTTCCCATTAGGTAATGCATGCTCATTCACAATATTGTTGGCAAGGCGATCACACGCTGGAAGCGACCAAATTGGCAATCGAAGAATTAGCGCAGGAAGATTGTGATGAAGCAATAGTTGTGGTGTTATCTGACGCTAACTTGCAAAGGTATGGTATTTCACCGGTTATGTTAGGTTCTCTTTTAACCTCACATGAGAAGGTCAAAGCTTACACAATATTCATCGGTGGATTGGGTGATCAAGCGGAAAGGTGAATTTTTTTATAGTCTTTTTGACGTAGCAGTTGTAAAGTTTATATTTTCAGGCTGACACAGCAATTGCCAGCTGGGCATGCATTTATATGCATTGATTTAAATACTTTGCCCCAAATATTGAAGCAGATTTTCTCGTCTTCAGTTATAACATCATAGATAGGTCGAAATATATGGTTAGGAATTGTACATAGTTAGCAAAATTCATAGTACGCTATGTACTATATTTTTAATAATGTATAATAGGTATTTTTATTAATAAATAAAATAAATATTTAAGTATTCTTAATTTATTTCTGTGCAGAACAAAATAAAGGTAGAAATTATTGAATTAAAGAACAAGTTTTAATATTCCACAAAAGCACCAAAACAATTCTACTTGCCAAATTTGTAGCCTAAATACAATATTATAAATATCAAACCAAAAAAAAATACACAAAAATATTCAGATATTCAAAAACACGATTGATATAAATCACCACAGCTTGACTGATTCTGATTTGACTTGACTAGCGTCACCACGGCAAGCCCGTCTAAACCAGTCAAGTCCAATTAAATCGAACGCATTTGGGTTCATCTGATTGGCTGTATATTAAGGTGTGTCAAGAAGCACAAATTTCATTCGCACTGAATACGTCACGTCAAGACTGACCAAGATTCATGTTGAATTTCCCGTTAGATTTCATAAATCATTTCAGAATTGACCCCATGACCCTTTCTTGACACGTATTCGATATGTACGTAGCGTGTGCTTACTCTAGCATGCTGTCGCCACACCTGCATACGTTTATGGAACGATAAATGCAGGAAAACTGCATTGCAATAAATTAAAGATAAACCTAAATACATCAATTCCTTATAGGTATACGTATAAATACTAAAATTTAATGAAAAACATAAAATTTCGCAATCCAGTAGTAAGAATAATAGACATCTATTAGTTAATCTTTATTAATCTATGAGTATAATTAACGCTTACAATAATCGTAAGTCAAACTATTATATACTTCACTTATATTCTTATATTTAAACGAAATAAATCCAACAAAGTATATAGACCTACGTTTAATCTAAAATAACACAATGATATTTTTCATTAATAATTCAAACACCCCATTGATTAGAATAATAATTCCTGTACTTTTGCATAGACATTATAAATAATAGCACAAAATAAAGATTTGATGTGTTGAAAATTACAAATAACGCAAAAAGAAATATGTTTGGGAGGTGTTTAATGTTTTGGATAAGTGATCTTAAACTGGGGGCCCGCAACTTTATACGGCCCTTGTAAATACGCTGCTTATAAAAATTCCGACCCGTCAGTTTTTTTCGGGTCATGCATTCAGTCCGCATGCAATTTGAGTTTGAGACTTGAGATCACTTAGATTATTTCAAAACACAAATATATATAATGCAAGTGAGAATTAAAGCAGAAATTAATGCGTAAGGTATGCCTTGCATTGGTATGTGAGATCTGAATAAATTAATTGTTTACATTCGGAAAATGGATGAATTAATTATAAAGGTATCTGTCACTTGTATACATCTTTGTCCAGTAGAAAAAATCAAAATTTTTCCTTTAGTTTGCGCAAAAATAAATATATTTCGTAACAGCTCTTCAAAACGCATTTTTTAATATTATTTTTACAGGAAGATTGCCGAAGACGTGAATGCTCCCGCTGATCCAGCCAACTTGACAATAAAAATCGTTACTAATTGCAGTGATTTTGACTAACTGCTTTACCTCTACCACGTATATCGAAGTTCGCTAAAAATATAGAGCCGGGGAAAGTACGTTTTCGTACCAATTTATTAGGTATTAATTGTGTTTGAGCATCTTGGAAGGTGCGAAATTTGGGAGAGATGTTGGCAGTATTGACGACGCTAATAACGAAATGTATTATGGGTAAAACATGTACGTCTCTGACAAGTAAAATTCTGGTTCGTAAATATTTTTAAATAAGACAAACTGTCGGTGAGTGCATGTAGCAGGTTCTCAATCGTTTATAGACGTTCGTGAAGATTAATGGTTATCGTCGTGTGGAGATCAAAATTAGGGTTATGGTTAGCGTTTATCCCTCTTTCAGTGCTATTTATAAAATCAACAGTTACTAGTTTGTAGTAGTGACGAAAATGAGCTGTTTACAAATGTGAACGACAACGCGCCGAAACTTATCCGCGACCGCAGAGGTGTCATTTTTGTAAATAGTTAATGGACGTTCCTTTGTTTTCTTGCGCGGGATCAACTCGCAAAACGGTTTCACTACGTCCACATTAATACTCTTATTTATTCCCTATTACAGATTTTCTACATACATACACCATACGCGGATAAAGATGTGTGAGCAAAACAGTGTGAGTTACAACGAAGGTGATGTGGTCTGGGTGAAGCTGGGCCCTTGCTGGTGGCCCGGTGAGGTTGTGTCACTCGATAAATTACCCAGTGATATAAGCGGAAGCTTTAAGAAATCACCTCTAGCCGTTGTTAAATTCTTCGACGAGGAAAAATAGTGTGTATATCGATCGTTTTTATTTAATTGTTTTTAATTGGCATTTTTTAGTGAGTTCGTTCGACAAGTGACCCATATATCTTTGTACAATTCTAGTAAGAAATATGACTATATCAAGAAAGGAATGGGTTAGTTTCAGTGGATTTTTATTTAACTTTTACCTTAATTTTTGTAATCTCTTCATTTTAGATTTGTACCGAGCCAAACATGGTTTTATGGATAAATTCCAAGAAGATGTTCTGGCAGCTGAAAAAAAAACTGATGGTGATCCCAATATTTTAAATGACCCGAGGTTGGAACCAGAGAAAAAACCAGATTATGCGTCTATATTTGGATCACCTAAATTTAAAAAGAAAGACTCTCCGGCCCGTTCTCGGGGTAAAGGAGGTAGCAGAAGTAAGTATTAACAGCTGCATGAGACGTGGAGGTGTAGAAAAGGCTCGTTATCAATTTGTTTATAGTTTAGTGGCAGTGACAGAAAAGAACGTCTAAAGAAGTATTGCTAAATTAAGTGCCCAGTTTGCTAAATGTCTACTAACTAATCAGTAGAATAATAATTAATAGTTGGTTTTTAATTTTACTAACAAAATGGATGTACACATATTAGTTTATTACATATAAAATTCTGAAACAAATGTTACAATTCTCAATATATGAAATTTGTGCATTTCTCGCTATGTATTGAAATGAATGCTACAGTTTACAACATATGGGTGACACATTACTGTGGCAAAGCTCGATATATTCATTATCATATGAGATATCAAAAAAAGTTATTTACGAAAATTGTAGACAGTCTTAAACTTAACATTTTAAAATAATTTTCACATATACAGCCTGTTTCATATCACCAGGGTGAACCCATACGTTTTCTTAAATGGAACACGCTGTATATTATTTCAGATTTAGATTAAGCTCATGCCTCACACTTCCAATGTACAATTTCATTGAATTATGCAGCGTATTTTAGAAGTTATGGTAAATTTCATTTGAAAATCACTGTGAGTTCAAGGTCTTGTATACTGCAAATAACATAATCTGAAATTATTTTTTACAGGCATATATTTTTGATATTGGCCCAGTTTTATAGCAAAGTGACATTTTTCAAAATTGTCAAAACTGAATATGGAGAGTCAAAACTCAAATATATTAATTTTTTGATTATCTTAAATGGATTACCTGTATTTTATATCAAAAGAAAAAATACAAAATAGGATACGGTGGCTTAAAATAGTAAAAAGATAATAAAAAATCGAGGTGATAAGGGTATTTTTTATTATCTTTTTATCAAAAGAAAAGATTAGTTTAGGTACTTTCATTTTTATTAAGCACTCTCTATACCTAAAGTCTATTCTATAATTTCTAAGATTTTAAAGTCTTTATAAAAGTGAGATTTTTAGAAATTATTTTAATATAATGAGTTAATCGTGATAAAAATGACAGTAAGGCAGTCTTAAGTCATTACTAGCTAGGAGATTTTGTAATTTGACCACATATTTTGGAAGGACGAGTAAATGGTGAAGTTTATTTAGACTTTTTTTAGAAAATCATTTACCGTTATTGGAAGATGTTGCTCTAAACTTCGTAAAGGATGTGGTATCTGCATCATGAGGCTTCATTACTTCATACTAGGTTAATACACGATCATCTAACCACCCATTTCCCTGAAAGATGAATAAGGAAAGGGGAACCAATTGAGTGATTAGTTCGATCACCCGAGTTCACTAAAATCGACTTCTCCATGTCATCATATCTAAAAAAAGCTTGTATATCAAACACCGCCAACTACGCAAGGTGATATGAAAAACAATATTTTCAAACAATTCACTTTTATAAAAAGAGTAAAATATCTTAGAAATTATAGACTTTAGGTATAGATAGCGCTTAATAAAAATAAAATACATCCTGATCCATTTAAAATAATTGTAAAATTAATGTATTTGAGTTTTGATTCACCCTGTATTCAGATTTGACAATTTTGAAGAAAAAAAAATGTCACTGCTATAAAATTGGGCCAACAAAAAATCTATGTTTTTAAAAACAAAATTTCAGATCGTCCTTTGCAGTATACAAGACCTCGAATAGCTTGAACTCACAGTGATTTGTATATAAAATTGACCATAACATCTGAAATACGCTGTATAAATCAACAAAATTGCACATTGGAAGTGTGATGTATCAGCTTAATTTAAATCTGAAATAATATACAGGATGTTCCATTTAAGAAAACGTATGTTTAGTTTACCCTGGTGATATGAAACAGCCTATATATACGAAAATACCTTTTCTTGATATATTATATAATAACGGCTATATAGAGCTTTGCAACACTAATGCGTCACTCTGTATAAAGATAAATGTAAAACAATCCCTATAAAAAATACTCAAATCACAGTCAACACAGATTTTTTTCCTTATTGACGAAATTATTTGTTATGTCTATATCGGGTAATACAAGTTTGTTTGATTCATAAATTTATTAAATACAAAATTAGTTCATTGTAAAATAAGATTTTTCAGATTTATAATGTCATCATTTTATCTATTATAATGATATAAGATAATGTTTAAGGGAAAGATTACTTATTACATAAATTAAATAACAGAATATTTTTTGTTATATTTTTAAAATTTTTCTTCAAGATTAATGCAGTTTTTGCTACATGTCTCCTTGTTTAAAATGTTGAGTTTTCAGTGCATCATGGTATCCATTGAAGAAAATATAAATGAATATCAGAGAAAGCTTTCTTAGTATAATCTTTTCGAATGTTATTGAATATAACCTTTCAGAATCACTTCAATAATTTTGAGCATCAGCAATGATTTAGTGCCATAATTGACACGGCGTGGATTTTGAATTAATTTTCCACCTTTAGCCCCCTTGTATATCTTAAATGGTTATGCTAGTAGCATTATATAATTGCGAAATTGATCTTATTTCCTTTTAGAATCCCATTCATTGTCTGGTACCGCCAAGAAGATGGCCACCGTCATCACGCATCCGAGATTCCTAGGACAGGACGATTCGGAAATACGAATCTTGGTACAAACGCCGCCCCAGACGAAACTACCCGATCAGGAGTACAAATGCTACGTTTGCAATTTCAAAACAAACCGTATAGATGTTATTGTTTTTCATAATAAATCGCATATGTATGGAGGGAGTAATTTGGGTTCTAGCCCGAAGAAAACGAAGAAAACCTCGCCGAAAAATGTTAAACGCATGCGATTTCCGGTGTCGAAAACTACGACAATAGAAGAGGATTTGGAATTACTGCGACAGGGAGTTTCAATTTGTTCCAATGATGAAGACAGCAGCATCAGTGGGATGAGTAGTAAAGAAGACTCTATGAGTATTAGCAGTTCTGATGAGGAACCTCCCGTAGTAGTGAAACGAAAATCAAAATCCGCATCACCTGTCAAACCGAAGAAAGCTAAACCCACACCACCACCTCGGGAAGTCGAGAAACAAACTGATATACGCACAGATTTACTTGCAGAATGGGACGACGACGAGGATGAGGAGGAGATTCCACCTCCTTCAACAAGATTATCTCCGAAACCCGAAGAAAACGTGAAGGATACTGAAAACGATGTCAAAAGTGATGAAAAGGGAAAATCCTGCTTTGATTTTGTTGAGGATGAAGAGGATTTGGTTACGACGGTAGAAGGACGGAAGATACCCAGAGTTATACCACCAGCTAGTGAAAGGAGAAAGTCGATACAGGAATCGAAGGAAAAATCTGGTAGTTCAACACCAAAGAATATCGAGGACAACGTAATAGAATCTGAAACCGATAAGGCAAAAAAGGGACTGGAAATTGATGATAAAATTGATCCCGATGCCGTTGATAAGAAGAAAGACAGCCAATTCCAAAAAGAATTCGAAGCCTTTAATAACGCATTGCAGGAAATAACGGTTCCTGAAATCCTAGATGTTCCTTCATTGAATAAATATGAGCAAAATTTTCATAGTGCTAAAACAATAAAATTTCCTGATAAAAAACGAGCGAGAAAATCTACACCTCCACCAAAAGAAGCTTCGACATCTTCGAAAACCAGTAACGTAACTACCAAAATTGATAAATGCAAACCAGCTGAATCGGCAGAGGCGAACAAAACTGAAACACCACCAGCTGTGGAGACAACACCTTCTTCTAACAAAACTGAAACACCACCAGCTGTGGAGACAACACCTTCTTCTGAACCAACTAAGGAACCTGTCATAAAAAATACAGAAGTAGCAACTAAGTTGACGAATCCAAAGAAGCGTTTTGTAAAAACTTTTGAAGACGAAACTAAGAATTCATCAAAAGAAGAACTGAAAGAAGAAATAAAACAAGACTCAAAAGATGAGCCTAGTCCTAAGACAGTGAAGAAAGAAATAAAATTACTGCAAGTAGCGAAATTGAAAACGCAACTGATGAAGAAACTTGATGCTTCCACGAAAAAAGAAAATTTGAAACGGTCTGACACTTCGTCAAGAAAGGAAAACGCCACTAGCAAAGTCGAGTCAACAACATCCAGGCGACTAAGAAGATCAAAAATATTTGCTGAAATCAGGAAGGTTGAATCTGCAACAAGTAGAGTTTTCCTTACTAAAAGACCTATCTCTGAAAGTGCCAGTAGTAGTGATAATGAGACAAAAACCAATGCTAAGAAGAAAAAATATACCCCAGAAAAGGATGTTGACAGCCATAAAAATAAAGATACAAAATCCGAAGTTGTAGAAAGAATATCTGCACCAGAACAGTCCATGGAAGTAATCGACACTTCTAAAAAGGAATCTGTAGAAGACAACAATAAAAATGAACAATCAAAATCAAGCGATCACTTGGAATATCTAACTACATCTCCATCAAAGCTATTCTCGGACTTAAAAGTGGATAAAGACAATAATAAAGGGACAACCATACTTTCAGAGTCACAATCATTAACGATACAAAGTATAATTGGTGTGACATCACCAATATTACCAGCACCAGCACCCTTAAATTATGAAATAGAAAAGAATCAAAATGAAGGAGAAATAACCCCCACGGAAGAAATTGCAAAAGAACAGAGAGATATCGACGATAAAGAAAAAAGCAATGAAGAAATCGATAGAATTGCAGTAGATCATGATGAGAGAGCTAGAGATGAAATTAAAACAATATCTGAAACTACAGAAGAATTTATGAAGGATGCAACAGAAGAGAAAATCAAAGACATCAATAATCAAATCTTTAATATCAGTAAGAAATTAGATGAGGCAATACCGGAAAAATTGCCAGATGAAATTATTGAGACGCCAGAAGACGAAAGCAAACAAAATAGTGATGAAAGTAATGATAGGGAACCAGAAGATAAAGTAACGGTGGAACAGGTTGAGAAGCCAATGGAAACAATGTTATCAGAACAAAAATTTGATGAGGCAATAAAAGAAATACTCAAACAAACAGAGAAAGAAAAGAAAGTAATTGTGGAAGAAATAAATCAAGAAGTTGCAGATGAAAAAGAATACCAATCTTTGAAAGAAGAAATGTTGGCGCTAAAAGATACAAAAGAAGATAAATTTGAATTTAAAATTTCAGAAGAAATTGATAATAAAGTACAAAAACCAGATAAAACACACGAACTAGTTGAAAAAACAGAAATACCAAACGAAGAACATCTTGATATCGAGACGATTGAAACTAAAGAAGTTGCTAAAACAGAAATACCAAACAAAGAACACCTTCATATCATGACTATTAAAACTAAGGAGGGCACTAAAACAGAAACACCAAACAAAGAACATCATATCGAGACTATTGAAACTAGGGAAGATACTAAAACCATTGCAGAAAATGTAACAATGGAGAAACTAAAAGATTGTGCTTCAGAGGTAGATGTCAGAACGGATTTACCAATTGAATCACCACATAAAAGTACAAATGATTTAGTAAAATCTTTGTTTGAAGAAGGAGAAATGGTTAACATTGAAGGCAACTTAACTGTTGTAACAGAATCTGACTTAGCGGACAAGCAAGTTGAAATTATAACATCACCTGAAGTAACAAAACCAATAACCTTAGCCAGTTTTTCAATGGATTTCTGCGAGGATGAAACTTACGTAAAAGCTGATACTATCATCCCTGATTTAACAAGATCCAAGAGCCCTCTTCCTAGTAATTCAGAAGATAAAACTTCCAGTAAAGTAGTACCGATCAAAATTATGGATGCACCAAATAAATTTCCCGAAGAGAATTTGAAAGAAACATCTGTGACTGAAAGCACAGAAAACAAAAAATCTGATGGCAATAATGAAAAACTATTTGATATTCAAGATATAGAAAGCACAAAATTTATCGAAGGTTCTAAGATGAAGAAATATGAAAATATAACACCTGCGAAAGAAGTACCACCGTCCGTAATCATGGAAGGGTTTGAAGAGAATAGGGAAGATGTTTCTGAAGACCGTTTAACCATCGATGAATCCACTGCAAAGCCACTAGCTATTCTAGAGGAAACAGCAATAGCGAAATCTGATGTAAAAGCAAGTACAGTTGGGAATTCAACGATCGAAGAGAAACAGCTATATAAGGAAGTAGTGCCACATGAGAAGGAAGAAATAATTATACCCCCAATTGATATATCTGTCGAATCAGAGGTGGCTAAAATCACGGATAGTATAGCTGAGCATGAGGTAGTGGTACCTGACAAGCAACATAGCACAACCTCAACGAAACTATTGGAAATATTAACTGACAAACCCAAACCAAGCACTACTAAAGCAACTGTTCTCCCGGCGATTTTACAAACGGAAGGAAGGACTGTTACACCTAAAACCATATATAGCAAACCAACAGTAGCTAAGCAATTACCACCTGGTCTTAGTAGAACACCGAAGGCAACCATACTCTCGGATAAGTTAATAAAGCCTTTGGACGAAAGCAAGACGGTATCAGTTAAAAAAGTAACCTCAAAAAGATCCTATCAGGATGTGGAGGATATTGATACTTACATCATACAAAAACCACTCAAGAAAGTAAACGTCACAACGGAATCTGATGCGCCGGGGACTCCTAAAGTGATAAAAAAGACGCCGGTAACTTCTAAAGGGAAAGCAAGAATTTTGCAGCAAACAATCATAACACCTACTGGAGATATTTTGCAACCCCCAGTTGGTCACAATCAATCAGATGATAATATGTTTGATATCAATTCTATGCCCATAGTTTTAAGTGATGAACTCCTTACAGCCGAAGGTATAGAGAATATGCAGATTGTATTACAAGAAAATACCCCAACTACGACTCCCAAGACACAGATTAATCCAATTAAGAGGACTCAGGTGACAACAGTAACTCAACAGCAACCAGTGAAGTTATTGAATAAAACACAATCCCCACAAGTTGGGGTCGGCTTGAAAGCTGCGCATGTCTCGCAGAAATTGGGTACTACATCAAGCCCTGCAGGTATTTTAAATAAGCACAAGCTTCAGAAATTTTACCCAACTGCCACAACAACAACAAAAATCTCGAAGCATAGTCCATCGGTAATAACCCAACCGGGTAAGCAAGGAAAATTTATTATAGTACCTGCAACGACTACTGCGACAGGTACTAAGTATACTGTGGGTAAGAGACCGGCCATTGTTAAGAAACCCCCGCAAAAGATATTGACACCTGTCAGTAAAATCCCCGATGCTACTACCCCCATGACAGCTGCCGGGAATAAAATTATGATTTTGAAAAGTCAAGGTCAGCAACAGAAGATTTTGTTGACGACCCCGCAAAAGCAGCTGACTCCTAGTAAGCTCAAAGGTAGGGCGATAGGACAGAAGCAGATTATTACTAAGGAATTGCATCAACAGAAAGGGGCTAATATAATCTCCCAGACAATTGTGAATTCCAAAGGACAAGTTACGACTGTAGCCAATCAAAGTTCTTTGGGTATTAATAGGGGACAACAAATTATTGCTACATCAGTAGCGCAACAAAATAGAAATGTTAAAATCGACCCAACTAAAATGAGAAAAGTGCAACAACCTCAACAAAGGTTATCGTTGTCAAGTGAGTTAACTAAACCCGGTACCAGCGGTCAACAACGCACTATTATTATTAAAAATCCCCAAGGACAAACAGTGAAGAAAATACACGGTACTGACGACGCTTTATTAGAGCGACAGGTAGCGGAGCAATTGCAAGCTATCAGTCGTGCAAGTGCTAGTCAACATTTAAAGGAACTATCACCGAAAACTCCGGCTAAATTGCAACCTAAAAAACCTTTCGTTAAGAAACAGGAACCTATAAGACAAACTGTAACTAAGACTACATTGCAAAGCACACATCAGAAGGATGTTGCTGTACCTCCCTTGGCACCTATTTCACCAACGAAAAAAGTTACAGACACACGCCATATTGAAACAAATGAATTATCGACTACAGAAGATAAGCCTGAAGAACCGAAAAGACCACCGCATCAGTTGGTGATACAAGACGCGCAGGGGAACCAAACCACGATAACTGAAGGACAAATTTTAGCTTTACCTAGTGAGGCCATAGATGGGCAACCTCACTCGTATGTTTTAGTAACTTTGGATGAAACGGGGAACTTAACACCTCTAAATTCTGAGGCGTTGATGTCACTAGATCCAAACTTGAATCTAACTAGTGACTTAGGTAACATGGTTTTGCAAATTGATCAAGGATCAGCTCCTGAAACTGAAGCTCAAGTTGCTGAAACTCAACAGCAGTCTCGTCCTACCATACCAAAACCGGTTGAAGCCGCACGTACGAATTCTGAAAATCTGCTGTTGAAAGAATCTACTGATAAACCGTCAGTTGATAAGGTTTTGTTAACAGAGACACCCACTGTTACAGAAACCGCTGAGCAAAACGTACAAGCCGTCATAAATAGCGGAGAAATGGGACAACTAATTATAACAGGAGATGCGGCAACAGCGCAAAAGTTCCTCGAATCATTGGCCGAAGGCAACGCCGACTTAGCAAATTTGTTAGCTAACGCAGAAGGCAACGTTTTGATACAGGCTGATGGTCAACAAATTTTGATTAATACAGATTCGGAAAATCCCATGTTAGTCATGAACCCTGAAGGAATAGCAGCTGAAAACAGCGAGGGTAGTGGCAACCCAATTTTCGCCAGTCAACCCGTCAAAAATCAAGATATTCTAGCCGCCGCTTTGGCAGATACTGACGTTTTTCAACAGGATCAATCAATTTCGCATTCTCCATCGAAGGTAGCTCAATCTCAACTCAGTCCTAACAGTGCGCTGTATCCTATGGGTGTTACGAATGTGCTGGAAACTAATTCGATGAGTTCGCCGATAATGACACCTTTAGAAGTACCCAGCATCAATAGTAAGAAAATTGATGATGAAAACGAGATACTGAAACAAGTTCCGAAGAATGTAGATCTACCAATCACAATTACAGATCCTAATATCGTCCAAACAGTTGCACACCAACATGTAGCGTCGCTAATGGCGAGTGAATTGCAAAGTAATTTGGATTTGCCCCTTACTATACAAGATCCGGGATTATCTGTGACGTCAGCGGAAATGAGTAGTCCTTCTTTTGTTTATTCCTTGCCAACACTAGATGATACTGTTGATATCAGTCAGAAAGCGTTTAGTGGTTCAATTTCTATGCCCCTGCTCACCGAAGAGCCAGAGGAATCGATAAATGAAAGTAGTTCTAACAGTACTGGTGCTATAACTAACAAGGTTGATTGTAAGAAGTTAGATGAAGACGAAAAGGGTGCCGAGAAAGAACCTAAAATTTCTCAAATTGACGAGAAGAAATCTGAAGATGACGATAAAGACGACTCTGACGACAAAAAGACTGACTTCCTAGACAGCGAGGGCTTGTGCGCGATACGTGGAGGTATTTGCAATTCTCTAAGTGAACCACCCCCGGACATGTTCGATTTTGCCGTCGAAAATCAGAGTTATGATCCTTCGAATTTATCTCAAACTGCTGATATGGATATCGCAATAGATTCCACCCCCAGCTCCGATAGTAACGTCTTAAATGATCGAGAAAGTAGCATTTCAAGCATGGACGATAGAAAAAATGAGGATTCGACGCTGTATGGTGTCAACACAACTTCTCCGAGCACCAACACGGACGATTCCTGTGAAATTCCGGTTCAACCACCGATTATTGCAAAATTGTATCCGGAGGAAAACGGTACGAGCGATTCTAGAATCGATAATGATAAAGTTACAACGGACAGGGATGTTGTGTGAGACTTTGCGTTATTTCGACTGAGATGAGGTGTTTTTGGTTCTTTCTCTTTCGTTACGTATAATGAGTATGTATATAAAATATGTACAGCGGTTTACTACAATTTACAAGGAAAAAAAGTGCAAAATTTATATATTAATTTGTACATATATTGTTATTTATGTACATGCTTGCAATGTACATAATTGGAAAAAAAATCTTTTCATCATGAAAATGAAGCATGTCGCGTAAAAACAAAAACAGTACCATACGGGGGAGCCCAAAACAAAAAAAGAGGAATCATGAATCATACATTTCATAGTCTACATCTCTCTCCCTACTATAGTGTTTTTGCACCTTCTCTGACGATTGCTCGATGATGCTACCCGTTAGGCTGACTATCAATTATGTTTAGATTAGATTATGTGTAATTATGTGTGATTCACCAATTTATGAATGAAGATATCAACAAGAAAAAAAACATTTGGTAACGGAATAAATAAATGTAAGGTTTTCTTCTGTAATAGGCATAAGTTTAATTATATTTAGAAATGTATTCTTAATTTTACTATTCTAATAATGTAGTTTTAATATAATTGCAAAACTATATTGTTTTTAAATGCTGTTTTATTTTTAACTGTTAACCAAGTTATCCAAAATTGATTCACGGGCTTTATGTGGTGGTAATACGTCTAACCATAACGTATTGGGCATTAGCTTGGTGGCGAAAAGCGCAACAAGTTATGGTCACACATCCATGCAAATGATGGCTAGCAGGGCAATTACGAGAGCAATTTCTCGCACACCGTCTATGGACTTAGAAACGCTCCTAGATCACCAGCCCTATTGTTTTTGATGGGGAGGCTAGAATAACCACATTCGCCTCTGACACATAGCGAATCATTCTCCGTGTATGTTCTTGGCAAATAAGCTGGTGGTGCTGGGAACGCCAACTGACATGATATACACACGACACATGATCGATACGTTCTTCACTACCTCCTATCCAAATAGAGAGGAATGGAGATCTAACGAAACCAAATTGAGTTGAAAAACTACAACCTCGGACAGTACGCAACGGTTTTTCAGACTGGAATCTATGCCATTCACATGTGTGCAAGAAAGATTTGGAATAAAAACCTCAAACACAAATCAATCAAAATTTTCAGTGACAGCCAAACCGTATTAAAAGCATTTGAGACGCACAAATGCAACTCTAAACTGATCTGGAGCTGCATAAACATTAAATATAATGCGGACGGCTAACAAAGTAACCTTAATCTGGGTTCAGGGCCTTTCCCCCATTCAAAGCAATGAAATGGCGAACACACTTGCAAAAATGTATCGTGGGGTGTTTCCAGGATTCACAACCTGCAATTAGCATATCGACTTTCATAGCCAAAAAACAAATTAATTTCTGGTCAAAACAGAAAGTACTCCAATACTGGAGCAATTCTCCTGGTTTGCTCGTGTCAAGAGTATTACTCGAACTTGACCGTAAAAGAGTCAAAATAATTACTTCTGTACTGCAGATTCAGGAAGTACCTACCTATAATCGGACTATCGAATGAAACGAAATACTGACTGTGTATCGGGGACGAAGAAACTGAGTTATGTCCACTGTCTTGCGGTCACCCGAATCAGGTATTCAATCTCCAACCGGTTCTCGAACTGGAGGTCCGAACAAACCTTATTTCATTCGGTTATTACATCTGTTGCCCCAATGGAACTAACCATAGATAAGAGATATATATATACTATATATATACTATATAGATGTGTACCTACTGTATAATTTCGCGCGACACGAGCAAAGTTACGAACCTTTTAAGACT
>JARFOC010000578.1:42939-64702 GCA_031763485.1 Osmoderma eremita
AATCGGGAGTAAAATAATATATTGGTATGTGTATTTTGATGTTTCCTTGCGTTTTGTTTGAGGTAGGATATGTCAGTGGTACAATAATCAACAGTAATCTATCAACATTCGTACAGAAACATAACCCATAAATACAAATCTTTCCACGATAAATTCACAGATTGACATTTATGAGTTGGCAACAAACTTGTTCAGTGTTCAGAGCGACAACATATGGAAAATTAATTACCTAAATAGATTTGACAACGTGGGGTACGATCTCCGTAAGAGCCATACTTCCTTCAAAACTTGAACTGCACTATACCTAACTCTATTTTCTGCGCAACTTAGTCGATTCTGTGTCTTTAATATTAAGAAAGTTACCCATATCGGAGATAGAAAATGGGCACCCTCCTCTATATTACTATAATATTTAGTTCTAGCAACATGTTTTGTAATCAACATTGCAGCGATCACGTAGGGTTTGTTTGCTATTTTAAGACTCTGTATATATTTGTGGAACATGATCAAATAGCGGTGACTCACATTTTCAGAATCACGATACAATCTGCTCCCTGCGTTAAAACGAGCAAACACACAACAGATTTTAATCGCGTATTACAGACTACGTGACGACTACTAGACAACTATGGGACAACTATAGTTAACACATCCATTCCCGTCTTCTAGCGTCGCGTTGATAAGATCTATTGGACGACACCGATGCATTACAATACGCACATATGTATATGATATATTACAGGAGTACAGGAGGTCTACTCTAGTTTATCACGTCAATTCTGATCGATAACTCCCACCTTTAATACACTAAGGCGTCTCACCGTTCATCTCCTCCTAGGAGGATTTAACGACGAACGAACCGTTCTATACCATACCCTATGGTATCGTGTTAATGCCAGATAAAACTCCCTCGAACAGCTCCGCTTACAATGTTTAACTTCGATATCTAAATTGCCTAGCGTCCTGTTTCTTAAAGTGACACTGTCTTGACGTGTCGTACTAAGATACCGTCGGGAACTACGGGATAGTACTAGTAAGTATACATTTGCATTACAAGAGCGTCAACTTAAACTAGATAGTGGAGATGGCATCGCGTTGAAACAGCTCCGAAGTCTTCGTGCTACGTAATATGTATAGAGGAACTACTGTTTTATGCAGTACTTTCTTACGTACGGTAAAAATTCAGGTGAACTAGACGCGGGTAGCAATTTACATAATCAATATTATAGCTCTCCTTTCCCACGCTTGTCGTATCCAGGGACAGGGAATAAAACAAATTTACTAAGTTTTTTTTCCTTGGCCTGTTGAATCGAATGGGTTTTATTCAGATCGCGGAAGAAACTCGACGGATAGAACGCTTGAAGTTTTAGCGTTTTAGCGTCTGTGAGTATCTAAAAGTTACTATATAACTGAAACGTGTTGAACATGCTTACAAAACAGACGTTTACGAACCGATTCAACTCAGATTATTAACTTGGATTTTGAATTTATCATTTATCCAAAAGGAAAGCTCATATTATTAAGACGAGCATATATGCATATTTCAACTTTCATTTTTAACTCTCCTATTATACGATGCAGGCCCTCAGTATTAGTGAATATGTTTGATTTCATTAAAACTTCAGTTAGAGAGTACTAAGCTACCAGAAACTTGGTCTCCAGCGAGCCAACTTCACCTGCAGCTCTTACCTCGTCAGTACCGTTTTATTTTTGGTTTTTTTCTTGGAATTGCACGAAGTTTTTATCACGAACAGATGCGTGTCGCGTTTGGGGACCTATGCAAACTTTGTAGTCGACATTTTTTCATCCCCTATCTGCCGCGAGAGAAGTTCAGCTTCTCTAGAGGAAATTATACAATATGGGTAACGAGTGAAGTTGGCCAAAGTAATTTTCTAAAGGTAACAATATAACGTGCTTTTTTTTTGAAACGTTACACACAGATATTTCCTACAGGTAACGTTAAGCGACATAGTAGGCAACCAGTTATACATTAACGCCTCGTCAGTGTAGATCTATGATCAGTGCAATTACGCCACTATCATATTAATTCCTAAAGCTTATATAATCCGAACGTTGTAAAAAAGAAACAAATTTATATTGTTTGGGCTTCAAGTTTAGCAAAAAGTGAAAGTTACTGAGAGAATAATCTCTGCTTCAAATCCCATAAATTATCAAGGATAAATTTGGGTAACAAGTAAAAAAACCTAGCATGTTTTTTATTTATGAATCTAATTTGGAAAGATTGCAAAATTGGGAAAGTTCGGATCATCCCTTATATCAACAGGAACAAAAACAAATTAAGGCGTACAAACTCCAGCGATTTTACGCTGCCAAACCCACTCCAACAATCAACAGGGAATAGAAAACCAGACAGGAAAAGATATGAACTCATTTACCAGCGCCTTTCAAATCTGTACGGTACATGAGTGCCCCCTTTCGGAACGCTCCCAGTAATAAACTAAATAAGCCAACAATTTCCCAAAGAGCCGCTGGTTACTTGTGGAAAGGGGAAATAAAGAACGAAAGTACCCAGTAATTAATTTTAAAACTAATTTCGTTTTGAAGAAGTCAGAGGTGTACGGGGTAGAATCCGACGTGAGTGGGGAGTAAGCACTTAGCTCCTTTCCGAGGGTCATGGTCGACCCGAAACTCCGCCTGCCTCCCGTCCTTATGTATATTCCCTCGAATTATTGACAGGAAGCGGAAAAGTTGTTTGCGAACTTTGAATTGCTCAGATAAAGTTCTCCTCTATCGCGGCAATAGACGATCGCCCTCCAGATATGACGTGAGAAAGCTAAGTAGGGGACAGAAAGGGTGGCGGAAGAGGTCCTGCTCTCTGGCGGGAATATAATTGCCACCTATTTCATTAAAAATTACGGTCTCCGGGAGAGCGTAAACTTTTACGATTATAGCAATATGCCGGGGACGGTATAATCTCGACTGTGTAATACTTATTCCAATTTCGATTTGCCTTATCTTTCGCTACGTGAACCGGTTTTCTTTTACTTTTGGTATTGAATTTTATTTGATAAAATTTCCTGCTTTTATGAAGTCCGTTTGTTAAGCCAAATAGTTTAGTGATCTTCGAACAAGGAGTAACATGTCAACAGATTATTGAGCCAGCTCACGAATACAAAATGGAGATTGAAGTCTGTATATTGAAGAGATCTTATGGCCACACTAAAGGAACTGCAACTCAGAAGACTCACACATCTAATAATAAAGGAAACTAGAGTTATGCCCGGTTTCTGAAACGTAACAACAGTAGTTATCTGTTCTATATCTGGCCTCTTTACATGTAAAATGGCCAGATATCGAACAGATAACTGCTGAACAGATGTTTCTCGTTTCAGAAACCGGGCATTAGTGTAAAAACGCAAAAAAGAGGAAGCTAATGAGTTTAAAATCGTTGAGAATGTGACACAGGTCTAGTCCTTGTATGCAATTCTTTTAACATGGCTACACGAAGGATCAATAAGGGTGCAGTAAGATCGAGGGGAGGACAACTGGTTGCCTATCCAGATGATCTAGTAAAAGGAGATATATTGCGGCTAATTCTTTAGAACAAATAATAGAAAGAATATCGGAGAAAAAACGAATAAAAGCAAAGCCAAAATAATGAGATTAGAACAAGAATTGGAAAACAATAAAATTAGAATAGGAAGTGATGATTTTGAGGAAGTAATTTCAGATTTCTTGGGAATCATGTTATTTAGTGATGCGATGAGCAACTGAAGTCAATGAAAACATTATACCTACCTGCGAACAAACAATTATTTATTAAACAAAGGTAAAATACTAAAGAAGAAAGACTAAGACAAGAATTTATAGAACGCTAATAAAACGCATAACTACTTACGCAACAGAAACCATGACCATCACAAAAAAGAGGAAGAAAAGTTGAGAATTGCCAAAAGGAAAATAATGAGAACAATTTTAGGCCCAATATGAATGGCAGGTCTAGAGTGTCGCATAAGAACTAATTTGGAAATACAGCAAGAGCTAAATGGAGAAGGCACAGTGGGTAAAATTAAGGAACAAAAATTGAGATGGCTGGGGGTCATGTGTGGAGAGCGATTGGAGGAAACGCAATAAGCGCAATAATGGATTGGAAGCCAGCGAGAAACCAGAGCCGAAGCTGACCAATATCAACGTGGATCCAAGAGTGAAAGAGGACCTTGGATTGGAGAAAACCATCGAAAAGACAGAGCAAAAGAAAAAAGAAAAAAATGGCAAAATATATGCAGAAAAATCGGAAAATTATAGGGGATTGATCCCCCACGTAGATGGATCTAGAGCAGCCATGTCAAACATGCGACCCACTGAGCATTTTCCTGCGGCCCGAATCAATTTTGAAAACAGCCAGATAATGTGGCCCGCGAGCGTGTTAAAAACCGGTTTTGAAAAGGCGCGCGCTGCAACAAGTCCATACACGTATCACGACCGTTTTCGACGACCGACGTAAGTTGTCTGTTGTTGTATATGTGATTTTAATGAAAATTAATTAGTTATATTGAAGCTTTGATAATATGCTATATTAGGAAGACAGTTTTCAGAGGAGGGTTAGTTTTCTAACATACGTTTCCAAATATACTTTCTATTATATAAATATTCTAAATATACTTGTCCTGTAATAGTACTTTCTTTCGTTAAGATTTTCAGTAGTTTGTCTTCTTTAGGATAAGGTTTTACGGCCCACCTAGTCTACGATCTTCATACTTTTGGCCCACCAGTGACTTTGAGTTTGACATGGCTGATCTAGAGAGCATCTTTGAGCTGCACAACCGCACTAGGGTGCTAAACTATTCTTTCTTAATATTATAGAGTTATATTGAGAATATGGCTACCTCATGGTGGTGTTCTAATAACAAGATTATAATTTTTTTGAATTTGTTCAAATAAATTTTTGCTTGAAGATATTACATTCTTTGCTGAAGCGACGAATGGAATCGTTTTTATCACCCAAACAAAATATCTTAAGGTCAGGTACCATAAGACTAAATCACAGTGAAGTCGTTTGTATTTACACAGAATTGATAACCGACTATCATAAAAAGCGACATCTATTCATCGATTGGTTTCTAGATCAGCTGGAAGTTCATCCGACTTTTGGGCATTTTTAGTGACGGATCTCATTTCTGCATGAGTGGCCTCGTTAATAAACAAAATTACCCGATTTGTATGCGACTGAAACCCACGGGAGATTGATCAGATGTCGGTCTGTCCATTCCGAAAAGGTCAGGTTTTGGTTTGGATTTTAGTCCGGTGGAATCATCGGACTATATTTTGCTCGAAAATGCGGAAAGGATCGCACTCACTGTCAATGGCGATGAAAACTGGGGTAATGATAACCAATTCCTTTGGGCCAGATTGGATACCATCGCATAGAGCAAGAAGTACTACAGAGATGAACCAATTCAGTCAATATTGTTTAAACAAGTACCTTAAATCAAACATTGTTTTTGGGCCAATTTATAAAAGATCAAATGTTATTATGAAAGATTATTGAGCGCACATTTAAAAAAACACCAATTTTCCTCAAAATTATTTTCCATATTCATATACATCCTGCATTTTCATGCCCGGACTCACTCTATCAATATTTTTTTCTCGTATAACTCCACATAAAAGGAGATAACCCGTAATAAATTTCAACCCCAGTCCTAGTATCGCATTGACACGAGGGAAAAAGGTGCAGGTAATCATCGGCGCTCGTGTTTCGTATTTATCGGGCCAAAAATAAACTTAATGGACTTGGAAACTGTTCTCCCTATTTATCATCAGATTTCGGGAGTTCGGACTTTGCCGTTTCGGCTTAATTTAAGCGTGGGCCTGGCGTTGTAGGGCAAAGCGACTAACTGTTGCTCTTTGGCAACAGCGATAGTCGCCGTACAGTGGCAGTACTAGGGAAACACTTCCGCTCGTTTAATCGTAGGATAACTAATGGTTTGTGATCTCGTATAAAACGTTCGTTTCTGACAATCCGATATAACCCCTCGCTTAATGCAGTATTGGAATGCTACACGTAACCACTTTGTGTATGCTTCGCTTGTGTATAATAGAACGGTGTACGTGTCTCCATGGGGATATATTAAACGGATAATCTCACACCGTTGTAGTATATGTAGTATATGTATCGTTAAATACGAGCTAGGTGTTTGGAATCAGGGTGCTTGTGCACTGGTGACAGGATAAAATCAATTATTTCAATATGTCATTATGCAAAAACAAATACAGTTAAAACTCAGAACAGAATCTGGCGTCAGCAATTCTCTTTACATTTACCAAAGACGGTATTTAGAACTGCCTCAATATTAGTCATTGGCCATACGAACCCTGACGATATAATAATAACAATCATCCCGGATGACACAGGTGTATGGGTTTTGTAAAAAAGAGGATAAAATATTAATTGAAATATTCGTTTAAACTATAAAGAACTTTATTTGTCAAATAAGATTTCAACATACCGTTGAAATTATTTACATGTTCACATTTAGTTAAATTCGATGGAAGAGAAATAAATAAGTTTAAGTCCATACAATTTGGCGACAATAGCAAAAGAGCCCCTAAACTGAGTTAAGTCCTCACACCGTAGCGATGAATTTCACTACTCTTTACGAACTTTGCCCTGGTGGCGGACTTGATGATGGGAATCCACGTATTCCCGAAACACCTGTCGTCCCGAATTAATTAACACTTGTGCGAGAGGAGTAATGCGAACAGTGTGTTTATTGAACTTTGCCCTGTTCAAAAAAATATGTACACATAGTTCGAAAATGTATAAGCCCGTTAACGGTAATATTTGAAATTCTCCAAAGAGCTCCCTGCAACTATAAGTACTGCATACATTTGCGGTGATTCTCACAATTCGTTTCTGCGCCACAAAAGCAGCGTGTGCAGTAGACGACCCTCCCTAAGAACCAACGCCATATCGCAGTCTACTCTCAACAAATGCATAATATGTAGCTATCAACTGCTTTCTTGTTAGTACATACCTTAAATTACGAAATAGGTACATTAAGGAATTGAGTTTAGAAACTAAATATTAAGACTCCGATCCAAACGTAAGGCTAAATATTTCCTACTATCCGTAGACGATATCATTTCACCGTCAATACAGAGATTAAGTGACGGTACACTATGTTGCCTACTATGGAATGTCACAAATTGGGTTTTTTCTACATTTAATAAGACTTTATGTTCGCTCAACCACTCGTTATACCTGTCGAGAAAATAATTACATTTATATTTTAGAGTTTCTTTTACCTAATTAGATACAACAACAGAAATGTCATCAACATACAAATTTATATGACTCAGATTGTCCAAAAAAATATTTTCAATGTCATTAATATACAACAAAAATAGAACAGGACCTAAGACCGAATCTCAAGGTACTCCCATACTATTGTTGAGACTATACATCAAAACTCCTCGAAAGTTAGGCTATTCGTTAATGTTTGGGCAAGGCTATTAGGCGATGAACTACTTGGACCACGTGTACTCCCACAACGACCAAATGCAGGATCATATTTACTTCTTCTCCAAAATAATAATAATGTGTAAGGGTTTATGCGCAAGTTAGGTTTCGCCGAACGCTAACAATGTTTTTAAAAACTGTTTTATTTAACTTATTACTTTACAATGTTTTACAATATGAATTAATCTTTGATTTTTGGAGGTTGATTTTGATAGCTGTAGTGACGCGTTGTTGGGTCGTCAAAGAGATGGATTCGACTGACTTCCGATGCCTTGTGTGGTGCTGCTTTTATATATCTTTATTGCTGATGTTGCATTATTACAATAGCATAGGTTACGCTAATATAACTCGCAAACGAATGCCCACACACAGTGCTCGGGTTGTACAAAAATTTTTGAACCGAATATTTGACGTGGAAGTCGAATTCCGTGGCCAGCTAGTAGTCTCGATCTAAATCCGTTAGACTTCTGTGGCGATACAAGAATTTACTGTACATAGTTCGAAGAGTAGATTGAATTTTTTATTCTAGCTAGTGTATATATAGATCCTACTGTTTTTAGTGTAAAATATTTACACGATCCAAAGTGTTAATCGTAGAGTACCTTTTAATAAACGTTAGTGTACAAAATATTCACTCTATTATTATTAAGTATGTGTATAGAATTAAATTTACACTAAATTAGATTTTTTTTTCACGAAATTAGAGTATATTTTACCATTTCTTAGAGTAATATAGGAATAAGGTGAAATAGGATTAGAGTCAAAAATAAGTTTGATAATTTCTTTTATTGTTTAGAAACAAAACTTTGGAACTAAGTACAATTCTGTTCAACCATGGGGTTCATGGAAATTGTATGGTTCTTTATGAAACTGAATTAAACCAAAAAACAAAATTGAATACGTTGACACTAATATTTCGTTTCAGCTTTGATTCAATAGAATAGTACTTAATTTTCACAACAAATTATACTTTATAATGCACTTAATCTACGTCGCAATTCGAAAATTCTTGGGATATATTTTATTTCTTCTACATCGACTTTAAAATAGTAACTTTGTATGATTCAATCTGTCTTCATATTTTATATTAAAGACAAAGTGTGACATCAATAAGAATTTAATGCTTTAATACTTGACGGGTTATGGGGGCACGGCATAGTTTGTCCATCTATATTTATTATATTTACTCTTTTGTATTTCCTTCAGCAATAACGAAAGGTTGATTGGTCTTTCTCCTCTCTATAATTTCTGACAAAGGTGTATTTTTTCTAAAATACTGAACAGATATGAGAAAGATTCATATATGTAGCTTATACTGTCGGTCATATCGATTTGAAACAGAATATTTCTTCTTCAATGTTATTGGAAAGCCCGTGTTTCCCGTATTGTGTTGATGATGTTGGCAGCATATACGCCAATGCAAATATTGCCTATATTGACTTGCTCCAACCTAAAATGTATGAAACATTTAAAATGAAATTATATATTCTGATACTGCCGCAAAATTCTATTTGACCCATATGCGATGTTAAATAAAGAATGTTAAAACGAAATAAACAACATTTGCAAGGAATACATCATACACTGTATCTGTTTGAGCTAAAAATACCTCTTACCACCTTGTTGAGTAAAGAACTCTGTATAAGTATTTCGACAAATATATTTAAAAAATATATAAACATACATCTGAGAGCACACAACACGACTGATTGTTTGATTGTCTGATTGACACGCTAACACGGATCTCTGCTGACTGGTAACTTAGTTATCGCTTTGGAGATTACGCCATGAATCCGCAGCTGGGCGTTAGATGTCTCTGGGATTTTCCTAAAGACATGTGCTAACGTTTTGTTAACGATACGGAGTATTGAACGAGCGACAGGAATTCCTCCGACGTGCACTGATGAGGACTAAGTCAGTCCGAAACAGCTGTCTGTACATGAGGAATGCCTGGAACTATACAATCAAACGTGTTGTGTGATCTCAGAGGTATGCTTATATATTTTTTAAATATATATTTTATATACTCCATCTTCTGCCTTTATCATTGAGCAGATATAACGTACGTCTTACCTCTGTTAAATAAATAGTTCCATTCATAGCATTTAACTTTAGGAGTTTTGGTTTTGATATGAAATTTTAAGATTTTATAATAAACCGCGACAGCATCCAAGTATACCTCGACCACCAAGTGTGCAGATAGGGAAAGACGTTACCGAAAAACCATAAATTCTTTCACGAGCGCCGCGGGAAGTAAAGTAGTTGCGGAGCGTCTTCGTGCTACTTTTATTTTGGAAATCTTTTTAAAGCGCACCAGCCTTCCAGGCAGTGTATCATGAGACGGGAAGTCTGCGGAAGACAATAATACCACCGGCTAAGTGTTATATCGCGTCCTTGGGGTGATATGAAATACGATGCGGTTTAATTCTTGCGAGTACCTCAACACTCTTTCTCCTAACTGGAATTTATAGAGACATCAGATATTTACTTTGAGCTCTTTTCGCGATACCTTACGCGAATGTACACAAACATCTGCGGCAAGCAAGTTAATTTAGTAAGAGATAAAGGTGGGGGAGTGTACCACCCCCATCATTAGCGTCATTTTTTTTGTTTTACTAAGCGCATTTATATTGTAAAGAACTTTCATTCTCATTCTTCATGAACTTCTTTGTCTAGCCTATCATGGATATAATACGATGGTATAATAAACATTGCAATGTGTAGTAAACACAATAGGGTAACGTAAGGTATTATAATCCTGATTCAGGCATTTTCGTAATAAAGGTATAAGAATTAATAACGATTATACCTATTGCATTAGGCCTTTAATATCTTAACAGCATATTTAGACACTTTAACACCAGATGGTGCACTAGTGCGCAATTGAATACTTCATTGCATACGATCTACAGAAATATTGGAAAGTGGTGTCCATTAAAGTCTAAATTCATTTTATTGAATTTTCGATAGACGCTACCACGAAATTACCTACATTTTTTCGTTCTTTGCAGGAGAATGACAAGAATAAAGGGAGATAGGCGTACCTATCGAAAATATGAAGCTTCTGATTTGATAGAAGCTGCTGGGTTAGTTCGCGACTTAAAAATTACCATATACAAACCAGTAAGCAGACAGGTGTTTCCTGGAGTACACTCAAATACTTTTTGAAACAAAATGAAGATCAACCCAACCAGCCACAAGTTTCTAAGTTGGGCAGGCCATTCGTTTTAACAGCAACACTCGACGTATAGTTATTTGGTTATATAATACAAATGCAAGAAGTGGGATTTGGTTTAACAGTGGAAATGGTTCGAAAAGTGAGTTATCGATTGGCCAAGCATGCAGGCAGGGAAAATTTCTTAGATGGTACAGATGCTGATATAGCCAGCAAATGGTGGTGGGCGCAATACAAAAAAAAACGGTTTAATTTATGTGTTCCTGAAAGTATTGCTGCATATCTAGCATCGATGGCGAATCCAGAAATAATTGGGGATTATTTCCGCTGTATTTTTGTAAATGGAACATTGATTCCCCCAATCATCATGTTTAAAGGGATTTGATGGAATTCTCTAATTGCCTATGCAACTATTACCAAAGAATGGATTAACAGTGAATTGTTTTTAGAATGGTCCCACTTCTTTATTAAATTCCAGCTCTTACAAGCTATTTTTTTACAGCCGATTGATGTTGGTGTGTATAAAAAGAAGTAAAATCTGGACAATTTTATGAGAAACTAGAAATCTAAAAAAAAACAAACTTCCACAGCATTTTGAATCCGGCATGTACATCTAGTTTTTCTCGTTCAAACATTATGAATGTTTTTTAAAAAATCCGAAATCTGCCCGTTGAATAAAAACACTATTCCACAACAAGCAACAGCACTATATTTTTTTACTGCTGCTAGACAGAGCAGTCAAGAAACAGCAATGATGCCTGAAAGCGACCCGACTGGTTCAGGAATCAGCAATCTTCTGCCCGTTCCATAACCACCACTCGCTCTGTTGATGCCCGGGCCAGAAAAAATAGGAATTCTAGAGTAAAGTGCTTGAATGATGAACCGTGTAGATCATTCGATCCATCAAAAACAGCAGCTCTTGCTGTATTTAACAAAAAGAAAAAACCTAAGAAGCAAAGAAATTGCGATTATAATCGGATATGCGGATGTTGTAAGGGAACATATTCCGATGACTTTAAACGAAAGAATCGTGCAAAATGGGTACAATGTTCGTATTGTTTAGTCCCATACCATGTCAGTTGCCAGACAATGGATACTGAAAAACACGGATTTCATACGCGACAGGTGTGCAGCCCAAGTGGAAATGAATCTGAGGAAGATAATTAATGTGTACTTTCCTAAATAAAGCTTTCACAGTCCTATTTCAGATTATTTTGTTTATCACGAATTTATATGCCGCACACCACGGGCTTACCTACCACTAACATGAACTTACCTTACATGTACTTAACATGTATGGTATTCTTCAATTTTTATCATAAAGCTTTAGTTTTAGCTACATTTTTTCGTTGTGTTAACTTAACCTTTCCATATGGGTAGCTATATGTATTGCAAGAGAAATCACTTTATTCGCAATATGTAAGCTTTAGGAATAAAAATATTACAACCATCAGGAACATATCTTACTTTACCTTATACGGAAACCCTCTAACCTCACAACAGGTTCATCAATTCCGAACACGTGTTTCGAAACAACGAGTTAAACCATTTGTTGTGAAGTGAGGCGTGATCCGATAGATTGTGTTTACTACCCACTGTCCTTTATCCTTTATGAATATTATTATACACTTTTTTTGGCTCAAGAAGAGTGAGAACTCATTAATGATGAACGATAAGGAAAAATGTTGCTGGAATTGCACAAAACGATTTTACGTTATTTGAAATCAAAACTGTTTTACCCTTATTGATGGATATTTCATATACTTTCTACGGTACTGTTGGTGCTTCCGTGCGTACAGCATCAATTTTACCACCTTGTGGTGTATTGCTCTTACCTTCCTTATTGATTCATGTAATTCCCATACCACTTGAGTGGTATAGGAAGTCTATTACCTTATACTGGCTTATTCAATTTATGTTATACTTCCTGTAATTCTCCCAACATAAAAATTTCATCCTTCGTTAATTAACGACTCGGAAGAAGGGGATAAGTTCTTGAAAGGTTCGCGCGGTTCTTAGAAACCTATAACAGTATTACTACGACCTCTTCCTCATCAGACCCGCTCACTTCCACCGCTTCCTCATCAGCCGACGCAAAATCAATTCACTTAATAAAAGCATCAATTCCCCCCTCTCCATCTTCACCAACTTCCCTCCTATACCTCCTCTCGATATCGTCACCTCAACATCCATTAGATTTAAAAACACCGGCGTGAATAATTGAAGGGGCGACGATACCGTCTATAATTCAAAGAGCGACCGTGAGCCTTACGTGCCTCACGGGGTCTTAAAACCGGACTGCGGAACATATCTGGCGTCGTCGGTATAGAGTCTCGCAACGTCGCCGTGGGGATTCGCCTGAATGGACTGAAGAATCTCTTAAAGTGTCGCGGAAATGTCACCCACGGTCTGCTAGCCAGGATGTCTCCGAGGAGTTCTCGATTTTTATCAAGCCGTTTTAACGGTGGCTGTGAATGAGGGCGCTGAAGTAGGCGTAATATGGGGTGAGAAGGTAGGTTGTTTGAGAAGATATCGTCGCTATAGTGGCAGAGTTTTTGTCGTGAATATTTGATTGGGTAGTGAGCTGCCTTTTAGGAAGTTAGGTGACGACAGGGGAAAGTTAGAAAGGATTGCAATGTAGTGTGTATTTTTAAAAAAGCAGTAACATGGAGGATAACTAAATAAACGTCATAGATCCTCCTAAATCTGCTATTCTTATTTATTAATTAAATTTAGGCTATTTTCACGCAGCATCTGGTTACGTAACTCCTAACTTACATATTGAATATATCGATTTTAAAATATTGGGCAAAATTCACCAGTGACATGGTTAAAAATATGTACGGAGCACAAAGGAAGATCTGGAAAATGCTGAATAATAGAAAGAAACCGGTAAATGAATTTGTACAAAAGGGGAAAATACCTCTGGAGATATGGGAGGACTACTTTAAACAATTATACCACATGGAAAAGATAGCAATGTGGAGCAGAGGAAGGAGGAACCCACCATTTACACCTGAAGAAGTGACAAATGCAATCAAAATACTGAAAAGCCCCAGGCTACGACAATATTCCGAACGAATTACTAACGTATGGGGGAATCGAGTTGACGAAGCACTTAACAGACATATTCAACGCAATAATGCAAACATCCCAAATACCAGGAAAAGAAGAACCCTAAAAACTACAGAGGAATCTGTCTCTTACCGACAGCGATGAAGCTACTTACTTTTAAAAACGAGATTAGAAGACCAAATAGAAATCAGGGATGAACAACAAGGGTTCAGGAGGAACAGATCCACTACAGACGCTATATCCATCATAGAGCAAGCTAAAGAAAAAGCCATTGAATTCAACAAATCTACATACACCTGCTTCATAGATCTGACAAAGGCGTTCGATAGAGTGCGGCTGAAGTAGAGTATTGGAAGAACATCAAATACCACAGGAATTCATCACAATAATACAGCAGCTGAACAAGAACAATACAACAAGAATACGGACAGGAGGCGAAACATCTAAGAAATACCCGCGCCCGAAGGAATAAGACAGCGCGACGGCTTGAGCCCCTTCTTGTTTAATTTGCTAATGGACACGATAATAAAAGAGCTAACAGAAGTGGGGAGGGGATACAGACTGGGTAATAGACGCATAAGCATGATATGTTATGCGGAAGACGCTACTCTTGTGGTCGAGACCCAGGACGACTTACAAATACAACTATTTACCTTGTACAAAATAGCACAAAAGCTCAATATGCCCATATCGGTTGAAAAAACAAAGAGCTTAGCTTTCGCCAAAGATCCTGTGAGATGTAAACTATCAGTCCAAGATAAACCAATAGAGCAAGTAATGCAAATCACATACCCCGCCGGCAGAATCTGACGAAAAACCTCACATACCAAATTAATAAAGCAGCCGCAATCTCCGGATATATTCGCGATGTTGTGTGGAGGAATAAACGTATGAGAATAGAAAGTAAAACTCGTATTTATAAAACATGTGTACGACCAGAGGCATCGACGCCAGAGTAGACACCAACATAATAAAAAGCAAGGTGCAAGTATCAGAAATGAAGATCCTCCGAGCCATAGCGGGCAAAACTCTTTGAGATGAAGTCAGAAACGAGGATATTAGACAGATATGCGGATTCCAGGACGTTGTGAGATGGGGAAGACAAAGAAGAAGACACAAAGAGAACACATACAGAGAATGAACAAAAATACAGTAATCTGTATCGCGGTGGAAGGAAAACCGATTGGACAACACCCCCAGGATGGAGCAAAGAGATGCAAGGACAGCTGGGATTCAATATCGCAAGAGAACAAAGGGAATTGGTTATAGAACAGATCTACGAATCTTCTGGAAGAATAAGAATAAGATTAACAAAAATTCTGGTTCAGAAAAGTTATTAATCATGAGGTAATTGTTCAACAAATACCTCAACCTGCTAATTTACACAAGGACATCTAGGACATTTCTCAATAGCAGCGATCATATAAGTGCAGTGAGTGAGTGAGTGAGTAAAATTGCAGTTTGATCATAAATCTACCGCTTTAAGCGTTACCTTCAGTGGTTGTCAAAAGCAAGTACGAAGCACTACAACCGACAGCTTTAAACGTAATACATATTGCAATTATTGCACCGCCAATGCTAGTACTAAACATTGGATCGCGTGTTTCTCCACTGACTTTGGGGACGTTTGAAAAATTTTAGCAGAAACGGGTATCGCGCAACCTTTCTTGCGTGGCAACAAATGGCGGTAATTAAGCAATTTTTTTAATTTTAAATATTCACGCCAGTTTTCCACAAACAGCTACGTTAATGATAGGGAGACACGTCGCGGTGTCGCTAGGCGTACGCGGGAAGGGTGTCAAAATATGTTCGCAATTAATCTTACAACTGTGTCGTGAACGTTCGTCGCGTGTGACGTAATTTAGATAATGGCAACAAGCAACGGATGAAGTCGGCGCGATAGGGCGAGGAAATGGAACACTTGCTTTATTATGCGAGGAGTAAGGTATTTCTGTATGGTGAGTGTTCATTTTCTTTCGTTGATAAAGGGTAATTATAATATGTGTTGCAGTATCGTCGAATTTAAGGTCGTTAATTTTCCAACAATTCTTGCATCATTATGCCGATCTCAGGGACATCTGGGAGGTGCTGTTTCGCATAATCTCTACATCTTCTCACTGATAAATTCTTGTTTGCCTACTTCCCTCTAAGTTCCATAGTTTGTTTTTAAATTAAGAGGAGCTAATGAAAAGGCCACATTTACATTGCAAATATTACCGGATAAATCACTAGATCATTCTGGGGGTAAATTTGAAATATATGTAAAGCATGTAAATGTCACAGAACGTTTTGATATCTGTATTAGAGGCAAAGGCAAATTAAAGTGATTTTAGTTTAATGTTCATGAACCAAGTTGTTGGTTAGACAGTCAGATTTATTTTGATAAATATACAAGCATTCATACAAATTACAGTTAATAAATTTTAATTTGTGTACAGTTCTACATGATTCAGTAATGTAATAGCCAGTACTAAACTGTAGGATAGCTGTAAAAAGAACTAAGAGTTTTATTTTATTAGCACTATATTTCACATTAGCATAACATAATCTTCACATAGCTACATAACACATAATAAAGACCAACTCATTGAATCCTTATTCTCAACTCTAAGTCTGAAATGTCGGATAAACTATCAGTGTCACTATCAGCACCAGCAGATATAATAAATAGTTAAATCAGATCATCTACAATTCCATCTAATGTGCACATTCCTGTTTCTTCTCGAATCACATGCTCAACGCAAGTTTTCCAATTAGCATCTTGAATATTTTGTATAGCTCTCAATTTAAATATATAATTTTAGAAAAGATAGCAAGATTTACTTCGTCAGTTCGCAATTGCTTGCACATATTTGGAATACACTGATTTTCAGATACCGAGAAATGTCCCAAATCTAAACGTTTGCGCTGTTTTGGAGACGAATATGATAGTGATCAGTATCCATATTAACGTATATGTGTCAGGACGTACTACTGACTATTTTTCGTTTAAAAGAACAGGTTTGTTTACGTTTGACAAAGCAATAGAACAAGGAAAACCCAAGAGCAAAGACAAAAACTGTCAGTCGTTTGACATCCATATGTCAAATTTATTGTAATATTTGGCATTTCGTCTGTGTTAACCTAGTTTGAGAGTAAAATAAAGATAATACTCCTTAGGCTTTGCGTCTACACGCACCAGGAGTACTTGGAGGGCAATTTGGAATAGAGACGCGGGGGGGCCTCGATCTACGAATTCCTTACCATCGCCTAAAAGAAAGACAGCTCTCGACAAACTACCAAGCTGTTAAATCTTATAATAAATTGCCGGCGAAGATAAAGAGGACATCCTTCAAACACTTAAACAACAAATAAAGAAAATTTTTATTACACATGCCATCTATTCTATTGAAGAATACCTACCTTTTGATTTTAACATGTAGTCTTCCTCTGTATATGTCTTATATATGTATATATCTTTTTTAATTCACACACTTTTAGATATTTATATACTGTAACCGACAATTGTACATATGTAACAAATAAATATATCTATCCATCTATCTATCTATCTGCGAAACAATCAATTGCAGATGCAGGTTTTAGCGCGGAGAATTTAAAACGCTCCTTCTAGTTTAAAAACGGACTATAGTAGTTTTGGTTTTGGATTTGCTGGCAAATTGGTCACTATCCATTACTGTAGCGATGCTAGATCTATCCTGAGAATTGAATTAAGTTATCATAGGTTGCCCATCTAGATATCAAGAAGATGCTTCCATTTACTGTTTCTTTCTTTTTCATATGAGAGTTGCAGTCTGGTCTTGCTTGAGGATTTGTATTTCATGGAATTTCTCAAAAGCACCGATTAATTGTTTGTTCAAACTGCCAAGTCGTCTGCGAAAGCTAGATACCAAAACCATTTATTTTTGAGTAGTTCACCTGTAGCAAATTTTTAAATTTTAATCAATCATTTTTTCTCGATAAATATGTGAGAGATCGAGAGGATTTATTCTATGTTTTCCTTTTAATATTTTACCACCACAAGCGTATATATTCACATTACGTATTGAAATACATAAATCTACAAAATCAATTCATCACGTTCATATATTTATATATTCAGGGTGTAAATTTCCGTGCTCTCCAAACGCAATATAAACTGCTTTTCATACACTAATCGTACGTACATTAAAATACATTTTCCCCTGTCCCCGCATCCCTCTGTTCCTTCACAACCCAACTCATGACGTAAAACCGTTTATAACATCCACGTACGTATTTTAAACAAGCAGCGAGCATAATGGTATTTGATTACCGGACAAATTATGTATAATATGCGTATAGATATTCATAATTTAAAGCCCAGAGAATCAAAAATTTTCAATCAACTACATCACCATATTTCAATTGCTCCATAAATATTGGCAATTATTCGAGTGTGAATGAGGTGTGAGGCAATAATACATCGCGTACGTAAATTCGAATTCTGAATAGATTTTTTGGCGATATTATATTTGGCGTGCAAAAAATATATTAACTACAGTGCAATTGCCGCTAATTGATGCTCTTGTCCAACGGAGCGTTAAACATGACGCGTTACAAATTGATCTGTGGAATTGGTTTGTTAAATGGTATCTATTTTTTACAGTGAATTTTATAATTTCCAACTACCATTTATTTCAGTTGAGGATACATACGTTAATTCTGTTTCGATGTGGCACCCACTGCTCAAACAGTATTTGAAAATGTATCTATCTCATGTGGTGTTAAACTTGTAGCACTGGATATGTTTGCCAGGACTTAGTATTTCATTACATAGGATGCAGGAAAGATACAGCAATTTCTATATATCCAACCAAGACATCTGATGCTTTATAAGCAAAATTTCTCTGATTAAATTCCATTGATTACGCTGGTCAACAAAATTTCAGATTTATTTTGTCCCACGATGTAATGTGGGTAAACTTGTACCTTTTACATTTCGGTCATGTGTTTTTTTCTATCAGGCAGGATTTCAGAAGCGACAAAGCAATGAAATTTTGTGAAAGCATATATTATAACATCCATATAAATCATGAAAAACTGACGTACAAAAGTGATATATTTACTTGGAAAATGTACTGACAAATGGCTTTCGGCTGTACTTTGCATCAGAAACTCTCTCTTCAGCGCCCAGTAATAGTCCGCCAACATACCAGGGTTCCATTTGCCATGGTTTCATCGGCACTTTCATCGTCGCTTAGTGTCATGTTTTGTGGAGGTTTAGGCACAGGTAATTCCAGAGTGTGAGGTACTGGTCTCAGTGCAGACGGAATATTAAGATATTTTAGAGTAAGTTGGGATTTAGAAGACATACCACTTATATTTGTTAGACAAAAATAGCAATCGGTAATATGATCTCATGGTTCCCTCCAAATCATAGGAATAGCACAAGGCATATGTCGTTTACCTTTTGCCCACGCTGTAAGAAGTCTGACACACGTAACACAGCAAATATGGGGAGCCCAGTTTTTGTCCTCATTACCTACTTTACACTTGAAATAGCACTTTTTAAGGATATATGTGAAAGACCGTTTTAGATATTCAAATTGACATTTCGCCGTAAATGTGGCAACAAGACTTCAGGTGGTATACACATTTCCTTGGCATTTTTACAGGTGATTAAATGTTCGCGGTTTCACCACAATAATTTGAACGCACCACAACGCAACCCTCTTTAAAACGTTAACAAGGTTAGCGTATATGTTCATTCACCGAGCTCTAGCCGACAACTGAAATAGCAAGAGATGCTCTAAGAATGGGAAATTCAGGTCTTAACACGTCAAGACATGTTCAACATTAACTATTGCATGCTGCTTGATCAGTTCCGACAACTGAAATACCGTCAAGACATACTGTCTTATACTACATATCTATGCATGCATATTTTAGGTGGATAAGCGAACATCCTGGAACATAAAAACTAAGGGTGATGGAGAAATGCTAAAAACATAATTGATTTCAGCATGAAAAAGTATGTGGGAATCAGGCATTTTTGTGCTTGGGACAAAAATCTTGTTAACCAGTGTTATTAGTTACTCAATATTCTTACCGAAGAAAAGCCCAATAATTTCATTCAGCCTTTATTCAAAACACCCCAAACCATGCGCCCAAAAATTTATCCCCAGAGACACGGCAACGTCCAATATCGAAAATGACACGCGATGAATATTCATAATTAGGCACTTTTCGTCATCAGAACGACTTTCTATTTAATTAACGGAAATTTGAATAGAATATAAAGTCACTTGAAGGATTGGGGCTAGGTTAATCATAAAGACGCGGAGCTAATCGCATTAGTTAATTAATAAGCATAAGAGTAGCGTTTCTAATTAGTGCCGGTCGGAATTAATTGAAAAGCGAGACGTCTGTGGCCATTTCACTTTCATTTTGTACTCCCCTTCTCTGTGTGACTATACTCTTAAAGATTCTTATCCGATTGAATGGGATTAAGTATGAGTGATGGGGTGAGGGTGGAATAATAAAGGAAAGCCTTTGTTGATGTTAAGAAATATGAACGCATTATAACATTTTAGCATCCCATGTTGTCGTGTACATAAATTGCCAACATGTTCGTAATCCCAGAAAAGAACCAATTTAATACCAAATCATCAGATTAACCAGGTTTAGCGATGTAATTGAAAAATATTAAGTAATAAATGAGTTCAGCCATCTAAATTGATGTTACGCCGGCTCTCGATAAAGGCTGACATGATATATCCTACATCCACAAAATTAGAATCATACACCACAGAGAGATTCTTTACAACTAAATAATATAAGGGTAAGCACTAAATGGAATGAAACTATAGCACTATAGGATTTCACTGTAACGGGTCTTAGGAAATATCTAGTACCTTATCTACATACATCAGCTGAATCGAAATGCACTAGCTACCTTTGCAGACAATACTGCTGTCTCAGCTGTTGACCATAAAGATGCAACGAATAAACCGCAAGCATCAATCAACCAAATGAATAACTGGATTGAAAGATGGTGTATCAAATTGAACTGAACTAAATCTGTTTATAATAACTTCACAAACAAAAGCAAACGAATTCTAATTAACGTAAATAATTTCCTGATCTCTTACGCTAACCCAGCAAAATATTTAGGCATTACACTAGACGCAAAAGTTCTCTGGAAAGATCGGGGAAGAATTTGATGTGTGATACAAGAAAAAGTATCTGCTACATGGGGGATACTCCAATATTAATGAAAATAAAACAACATACTTCTGCATAAACAGATCATGCAGATCTGACGTTTCACTAACAAGATTTTAACCATGTTGAGGCTCCAAAATAAACTGCTTAGGAGCATTATAAATGCGTCTTGGTATATCGAATGGAGTGATCTTCATCGAGGCTTACAAATGCACTCTAAGGAGGCTAGACTATACCAGATTTAGTTGTTCATGACTTTACATGAACCACGACTTCATCAGCACATTGGATAAGAGAGCAATTACAAAACAATTTTTTGCCCTAGGATGTTATGGTAATTTTTGCCTCAACTTTTGCTGAACACGATTGAACCACTGATGAAACTAATATAGATTATAATCTATTTTAAAGATCGGAGTAGTGAGGTAGGGATCTGTTATTACAATAGAAAATTTCTGTTTTATCCACTTTGACGATTCTTTGAACATAGCTTGTTGACAAATTTGTGCCCCAAATGGGGTTATGTACAATATGATTTACAATGTCGCTTTGGAAGATGTTCGCCAGCCAGAACAGCTCTTAAACAAATATGTGTCTTATGCATTATTGTTTGTTGTGATAGCATTGTCGAGCATTTGCAGATGCCATCACCATCTTACTTAAACAAGGGAAGTAATAACCCAACACGCAAGCCAACCTATGATCACGTGTGACAAATGTCAGATCAGGGGGGGTGCACTAGTATACCTTTGGTGTCAAGCAGGGTTACCTCGACGGATAGAGGGCTCTGAGTGCAAAACTTTATCTCATAGAGGACTCTGTGAGAAAAAATTCTAGAACTCTGC
>JARFOC010000578.1:70156-96431 GCA_031763485.1 Osmoderma eremita
TTGCACCTTAATCAACACTGAAAACACTGAATCATTGCTAATTTAACCGAATCTATAGCATTAATAATAAGAAAGTTGGCAATAGTGCCCCGAAATTTTTGAACATCCTGTATATTACATTTTTATCTCGCTAAGGAAGACGATATACCGAACTAATTCATTGCAGCCAACGTGTCCTTCGGGTCCTTAATGAATCCTCGCCTCCTCTCAAACAACTTCCAATAGCAAAAACAAACGACGTTTAATTAAAACCCTAAAGAACTCAGGTTTTCGTAAGAGAACACCGTACCGCATTATAGAATCATAAAATATAAAGCAAACTAAAGTAAATTTGTATCCCGAGAGCGCCCGGAAATTAATTTTCTAATTACAGAAAGTCGGCGTTCGTTCGCCGAGTGAAAAAGAAACCCCTTTGGGGGGTTTTCTCGTCTGGTCTTTACAAAACCTGCACGCTGCTACAAATGAGTAGCACGGATCCCTTGCACCGGCAGTTATTTGTTTATTATGAAATCGGTGTAATTATTAAAGTAGAAATTTGTGCTGCATTCATAAGATGTCGTCGTCGGTATTGAGGGAGAAAGGGCGAAATAAATAGTGTGAGGTATCTTGAAAATTATTTGACTCTTAATGCAGAGGGAACATGATTAATTGCTACAGTGAAATATCTAAAATCTGTGGACAACCGTAAGCAGTAAAACTCTCTAGCATCAGACTAACATGGAAGTTTCCTAACTCAAGATTGATGGAGTAATGTGATTAATTATTTCGTCGTGGTTGCTTTTGATTTAAATCTTGGTTGGTGTCATTGTTTCGATGTAGCTGGATTGTATTTCGCAATGGTATCCCAGTAATGAAGTTTTTCTTTCTGAAGCATTATAAGATCACATCTTATATTTAATGTATTGCACAAGTGAGTATAATATAAATGAAATTTATTAACTTCTACCAAGGAGTTTATTATGAAATGACAAAGGTTTCAAATACAGTGACAAAAATAAAAAAATCGCTGAACACCAAAACTTTTGAAGGAGGGTGGATAACTTTCGGGGAACAAATGATCCTGATACCTTCAATCTTCAATCGTAGAGGCGGCAAACCCAAACTTCTTGAAGTATGGGTTGAGTGATTCCCCATTTAAAAGTTTACGTAATTTCTAATATAATGGTGTATTCGTTTTTGAAATTGATGAAATTAAGTGTTAGATAACTAATTGTAAGGTAACAAAACAAAATCTAGAGAAAACATAATTTACATCATAAAAGAAGAGATTTCTTTTTGCTTTTCATTTTAAACCATCATCAACATAAGCCTTGAGCCATTTTACCCCGAAAGGTGTATGGCGTTTATGTAGATGAGTCGTGTAGAATCGGTCTTTTGCTAATTTTATTCCATATCTTCCCATTTTACGTATTTTGTTGTGCTTTTTTCCCCACTTAACTCTTCTCTTAACCGATGCTGCCTTCATTTCCTTCAACCACATTCTTCTTGGTCGATCTCGCGCTTTCCTTTTAGTTGTTTTAGCCTCTAAGACCTGATCGACTATCCTTTCTTCTGGCATCCTCCTCGCGTGTCCATACCACCTCAGTTGTGCTTTTTCTATGTTTTGTACTACTCATTTTCAAATTTTGTCTATACGTTGTACTTCTGTTTTTTGTTCTATTTTCGTTTTGTTTTCGAATTCCTCTCAAAAATCTTATTATCTTACTTTTGCGTCTTTCTGTTATCATCCATATCTCTGGTCCATATATCAGAATCTGTGTTACTACTTTCTTAAATATTATTATTTTGATATGTTTAGGTATTCCTTGTCTAGAAAGGAATCTTTAATACCGTTAAATTCCTCCAATGACTATTCTTTATTTTGATTCTCTATCTATTCTACCATCTCCTACTAATGCCGATACCAAGTATTTAAAGTTAAGCACTAGATTTAGTTTTTTTCTCAATTCTTATTACATATTGTTGTTCTGTCTTTCCTATGATCATCGTTTTTGCTTCTTCTTCACTAAGTTTTATGTTTCTTTTCTCTAGCGCTTTCTTATACGCTTCCATATTACCATTGAGTGGTTTCTCGTCCCTGGCTATAATTACCATATCATC
Organism: Osmoderma eremita; assembly: GCA_031763485.1. Taxonomy (NCBI): domain Eukaryota; kingdom Metazoa; phylum Arthropoda; class Insecta; order Coleoptera; family Scarabaeidae; genus Osmoderma; species Osmoderma eremita. Next base: position 72,257 of record JARFOC010000578.1, read on the forward strand.
CGCGTTGCACAGCATTCAGATATCCGTTTCATTTTCTAATAGTCAACTTCGAATTGTTTTATATCCTTTTTTTCTTTTCCTTTTTTCTTATCCCCTCGTCTAATACTATCATAAATAGTAAAAGGACTCAAAATACATACCTGCCTAAGATCCAAGGTTCCTTCGAATTACAGTAAGGATAAATAATGACTTCTAGTTTTCAAAAATGTGTTATTTTTTAAAATAAGCTTTGTTCCTATATCGCTACTAGAAAGGATTAATCCAATACATTAGATTTTTTGTGTAGGTTATTCTTATACGAAAAGTAAATTTTTGCTGGGCTGAAATCAAAAAAATTGATGGACACAGTGTGTATTCCCGTGTATACCAATAGCAACAATATTTGCAATCGAGTGGTGTATTTTCATTCTATTCATCGCAAAAGAACTTAATCACCTTTTCCTCTATTTTTTTAGAAAATCAGACAATCTAAATAGGCAGCAAGAAAATGTACCTACTATAAATGAAGATGGAAAAAAATAAAAATTAGAATTTCCTTACCACGTTGATGAGTGAACAACTCCAGATACGTATTTCAACACTAGACTTCGCTTATCTACCACTTCTGGTAAGCCAGAGAAGTCTACTGTTGCCCAGCATATTACAGAAACAAGTCACGACATGTCAACGGACAATCTTAGGTTAATGAAACAACTCCTTAATCTGAGAGAATTGGATAGCTACGAGAGTATCTGAGTCTCTGGCAGTCGATCCTTTGTTTAACTGCGAATAAAACGATATACCTACATGCCAGATCATTGTCAATAATTTTGTCGACTTTTGGAAAGAACATTGTTATTGGAAGTTGCCGTTTTTGTCTTTTCATTTCAGAAAACAGATGTTGCAGAGGTTTCAAAGCTGCTGTTACAATGGGAGTAACTTTTATGCGGCGTTCCATTATCTGGTCATAATCTGTTATCTGTTCTTTTACTTTTTGGGCCGCTCGAAGTATTGCAGAAAAATTTTCAGGCGTCCATGATTGTGATTCTTGTTGACTTTCATCGTTTATTTTCTTCTGAGGATTTGATAAGACCTTCCAATTCCCCGCTGGGGAACACCTGATGTTGCCTGTCTATATAATCATTCAGTTCTTCTACAGTCATATCGTTAAATCCTATTTGCTGCGCTATATTAATTATGTTGTAAGCCTGGATCAATATTTGTGGCGTCGTCAGAATTACGAACGATATCAATCGACAAATTCTTCCAACATGCCACTATCGTTTCTGGTTTCATTTCGTCCATTGCTCCCTTGATAAATACAATTGCGTTAGCAATTGTGAATGACTTCCAACATTCTATGGGTCCAACATCGAAGGAATCTTCAACCGTAGTGTAAATCATTTCGGAAACTTGTCGAATATGTGTGGTTTTAAACATCTAACGATACCTTGTTCAAGTGGCTGAAGCAATGAGGGTGTATCAGGTAATAAGAAATCCACTTGCAGATTTTCATCTTCTATAACTAGTGATACAGGATGGCTAGAAGCGTTTCTATTATCAACAGCTCTTTGAATGCTAATCATTTCTTTTCCAAATATCTTTTCACTTTCGTAATAAGACATCGATGAATCTCTACATAAAACAACGATTTGATTGCCAAAAACCGGTATATAGTTTTTACCTTTGTTTTTAAGAGCACGGGCATTCTGTGGTCGGTAAACACGTTTAGATTATATGTCCAGTAATCATACGACCGGCTGCATTTGTTCAAAGTACTTTCTTCCCAGTTTCATAAATATAAGTTCGCTGCCGCATTTCTTTCCACATAAGGCCGCTCTCATCACCGTAAGAAAACTTGCTTAGGATGATAGTCTTTTTCAGCAATAATTTTTATGTTTTTCTAGATTAAATCGGACTTTGAAATCTATGCAGACACCCCCTACTTGCTTGTGAATGACTTTCTTTTTTCTTATATTTTATATTGTGGCTGCATGTTCTTCTCATATAGAATCGACGCGTTTTGTTGTAAAAATTTATCACGAGTGAGGATATTTTTCCTTGTCATGTCTTTCACTCACAAATTCATGGCTTTTTCTATTTCAACAACGCCTTGCTACACATTGTGGTGGCCTAACTTTTACAGTTAGGGGCGCAGTGGAAAAACTAGCTCGAATATTTTCTTCCTTTTTCAATACTTCACCTAAAGTAACTAACATATTATTATACATCTTGGCCAGCATTTTTTCAATTTCATTTTAAAATATTTTACAATTCACTTGCTTGTATTTCAACGATTTTATTAAATATTTTTATATATTTTATTAAATCTATTAAATATGATATGAAAGAACTGAGAAAATTAACAGTGGCATTTATTCAAGTAAATAAACGCGCACGATGGCCTAGCAGATTCTAACTAGGGTTTAACACAAGCTAGCTTACGAGGCCTCGATACATTGGAGTGACGTCATGCTGTCTCGACCGAGGCCTCGGGAAGATAATGCATCGAAGCCTGTAACCATACATTTAAATGAATACAGATGCGCGTGATGTTTTGTCGAATGCACGGTGTTTGAAGTCCCTGTGTTTTGTTATTTTTCTACATTTTAAAATTAATATAGATCTTTAAATACTCTTCTTGGTCTTTTCAATTATAAAATAAAATTAGTTAAGTGAATAAATAAGTTTTATTGAAGAAGATAATGAGAAACTATAGGAATTTATGATATGAATGGCAAAAGTTTAAAAATATGCTACATTAGTAATACAAAAATGTACTAACAATGATTTAGCAAGATACTGTTTTTATTTGTAAAGATACAGAGTATGAGTTCACAAAAGTATAAAATAGCACAGATAGTTATGCCCTCAGATAACACAATAAAGATTTAATACAATTTATGTTAATTTACTTAATTACAACTCAGGGTTTTAAATAAAAGAGGTCACAGTAACCTACCTTCTCAAAATGATGTGTATTTTACTAACAATTTATTGAACATAATTTCCATTTTCCCCAGAAAAAAAAAGGTATTCTAAACATTCTGAGCATACAGCACTTGTTCATACTATTTTATATAACCAACAAAAAAAAAACGAAGTAGAGAGTGCATTTTTTTCTTGAACATGTGTCTCAAAATTTTTAAAAAATATTCCTCCTAATTTAAGAACCAATTACTTACTTCATTACTTGATGAAGCGATGTCATGCGCCTGGTTCCATTAATCTTCTACTGAGGCCGCTATGTCCTATTGTAGAGCGGATCCCATCCTGGCGTGCATCGAGCAAGTCCAAGTCTTTGAGGATCCTGTCCAATGAGGAATCCTTCAGGTCAGCTAGGGAAATGATTACCTTCCTAAAGGAGGAGGGTGATTCGGGTGGCCGTAGGACAGTGGCACATAACCTGCTCTACTATTTCTTCGTTCTCAATACACAGTCTGCATTCGGTTTCTTTCGATAACTCGATTCCGTGTAGGTGTTTTCTGAGTCTGCAGTTATCTGTAAACGCAGAAGTAATTATTTTATCCCTTTTACGGTTAAGTTTGAGTAATTCTCCAGTTCGCACATGATTCTCTCTCTAGGGAATCCCGAGCTAACTCGCCTTACTACAACGTATCGCATTGTATCGGGAAAAGCTGCAGCTGCGTATCTTGCCTGTTAAACACTAGTTCTTTTAATTCGTACGTGAGCGGGCGTTCGATAGTTTCGCGCGCTCTCGAACCACGAATAAGTGGAACCGCGGGAAGGCGAAACCGCGGTTGCGGGGGTACTACTGTATATATTTGTCTGAAACACAAAAGTGAAGGAAGAAAGTTCCTCCCGATACTTAAGAGATAAGAACTGCGATCGTTGTAACTCGTTTATAGATACGTTTCTCCTTCCTTTTTCGTCAGAAAGTTTAAATTGAAAAATTTCTCGTTCGGTCGCATCGCTCGGGGAAGTTGGATCGTGAATTGATCGTCGTATATATTTATCTTATTGGGACTACAAAACTAATGCACATAAATTTCGTGTTTACACTATCTGAAACTGGAATCTTTGAACTCTAGTTCGGCTTGAAATCGTGCTGTATTATTTATAAAGGACCAGGAGCGTTTAGAAATGTTAGCGGCGCCTATAAGCGCTATGAATTTTGTAATAGGGACTGCGTTAATAATTTACGTAAGGTTGTTTGCTTGTTTAACTGTTTGTTGTATCCGTAATGCGATATTTACATATATAGTAGTGTACAAAACTGTTTATATAATGTAATTGTAGTATCCAATTAAGAACTGTTTGTTTTTGAAAAGTTTTATTAGGAAATGTGAATGAAATTAATAATTATTAAAATAGAAAATGTGTGTATTCCTATTTCTGCCATAGATATAATTATTTACGCGCCTTGGGTAAAATGCGTAAAATTTATCATGGAATGTGGATCTAGTATATAATGAGAAAAACATATTATAAGGGTTAACATAATTGCGGTAAAGTTAACTAGAATTTCGTTAACTTTACCACAATTGTGTTAATCTTCACAACCAATTTATTTTAGTGTACGCAAATAAATAAATAATTTCGAATGTATACGTTGACTTTGTTCCATCTGGATTTGCTGACTGTTAGATGGACGTGTTGAGGTGTATATTTATACAATGCGCATGCCTTTGACGTCCACCTGACAGTCAGCGAGTCCAGTTGGAACAAAGCTGTTATTGAAAAATGATAGTTTAGTATATAAGTGCATTATGTAACAGTAGGACTGTACCACAGACAGAATAACTATACCAGACTATCCACTAGACAGGGCGGCTAGAATGATTTATAAAAATTCCACTGGGTGTCGCCACTATTCGCTCTAACACGTAATTTCAAAACGGAGCAAGAGAACGCCTAACATCACCATAACAACGTAGTCCGAGTACGTTGCCAGTTTTCGTCGTAACGTATTTTATGTAGATACACGATATAGGTACGAACCTTTCGTTCGAACTCTGGAGGCAATTCGAAGTAGGGCTAGGAATGAGAAGCATCTGTGGGCTACAATAAAAATAGTTACTTATATACTGTAAATACATTAATATAAATAGATAAAAAATCATAGAAATTGTTGGCAACGTTGCGCATAAATTCACTGCTTTTGTGGCGCCATCGTATGGCGCATAGGGCTAGTTACTGCTGACAGGGAAGCAAAGCAGACCCTTTGCCTCCTTTTCGGACTTCCAATAAATTGCATTTAGTGGGCTGTCTGTATGTTATCTTGTCTGTGACTGTACTCTGGGTTACGTAGTAGATATTTCAGTAATAATATTCGCATGGAAGAGATTCACACAAAAGTGTGGGAAACAAATAATCCGCTTACATCGGTCATGTATGAAAATATGATACATATATGCATGTGTTACGGGAATAGGTATATCTACTACTCATTGGCACACAAAGGTGCTGAGGAATACTGATGGCTATGGATATTCCTTTGATAAAAGTAATGAATTTTCAAGGTTAAAAAGCTGTAAATTGTTTGCCGGTCAGTTATCGTATCGTCTGCCACATTTGTGAAGATTTGGTATTTGTTATTTTTGAAACAACTGCTTTTATGCTACAGACACTATGCTTCTCAATATGTAAATATTATAAATATCATTATCTGTTTCAAGGGCTTTCATTTCAACGAATTTATTATTAAGTTAAGCGTATCACAAGGATAAATCTTATGCCCATTTTATTGAGGATCTACTCACCGATGCAATAAATTCATTTTGAAGTTTATCTGTCTCTAAATGTTTAATTTAACTAATTGTAAGATGTTAACGGGAGTTGCACTACCTTGATAAAATATTGTTCCCCCTGGTTAGGGATTTGAAAAAGTTAGGTTAGGATAAACAAGATAAGTATCTGTAAGAAGGGCAATTAATTGAATGACATTTGTGGGACGTATTATAAAAATTATTGTGAAAATACGTCACAATATAATATGCATTGAAGTTAGTGTACATATCAAAGAACCTGCCGGGACATAGCAAATAAAAAGAGTGCTAGGCACCTCTGGGTGATGTTGATGGTTCGAATCTCCGTTGTGGTACTCAATTTTTACTTAAAAAAAAAGGTTGCAGCAAGAATGGTCGGTACCTCTCCCGGTGCCCTTCAGTGTTGAGGATAAATCAACATTGCTGCGCTCTTATGGCGAGGAGAGGCGGTAACAAGCCATACACATTACACACACTCAATATACACTTACACAAAGCCTAATGTAGAGTGGTACAATAGCCCTCTAGGCCGCAGTGTTAAGTCTCTGCATTAGGATACAAATAACAACGTGTCAAACGGAAAGGAATGCATCGTATGCATAATTCTCCTAAGCAATAACATTAAATAAAGGTATAATAAATAAATAGCAACAAAAGTTATAAAAAATAACCAATATATGTGACATAATAACAAAGCATAAATATACATATATAGGCACCGTAGGTGGCAATCATTCATTAAAATTGATACTCATTTGTATTATAGAAAACATTTTTTTTACAGTTGTGCCGAACCTTTCCTTATCCAACTTTTTAATTCCGTCAGGAAATCTGTTATATAATTTTACACCACCATAGTGTATTGATTGCTGAGATATTTCTAAACTATGGTGTAATACAAATAATTCAATCTTATTACGAGTGTAGTAACTGTGATAGCCGGAGTTCTGTGAAAACAGTACAAACATTAAAGACCGACTCGAGCTTTATCGAGTTTACGCCTGGTAGACAGGCGTCGTGAGGGTCCTTTCGAATGCTAAACCGACTCTCACCGCTGATGCGTCGCAGACCTTACTATAAACCGTCAAAATAGTTGTTCTGAGTCAAGCCAAGCGCCATCTAGAGGACACAGGTCAAGATTCCAGCCAAGCGGTCGGCCGTAATAGAAGTCGGTAATACAGTCACTGATTTAGATTGGACAGCTAACGGACTGTCAGTCCCGCTAAATGTTCGGACTGCGTGTGTAGTGATTCCAAGAACGGCGTAACTATTAGAAACATGAGTAAATCTCAAAAAGATTCCTGCCAACATGCGGCACGTAAAGATGAATTGAAGTGTATAAATATATAAAAAATATATAAGTATACTTTCTGGATCACACAACACTTTTGATTGTGTAGCAACAGATACTCTCACGCACAGACAGCTGTCTGTGCGTGGGACTACTGGCTACTATCACCTCATCAGTGTAAGGCGGAGAGATGCTTGTTGCTTATTCTGTATGCCGTATCAACTTCAACTTCACGTCTTCGGAAATAGATTTATCGTCAAAAGTGTATGTACGACTATATCATGAATATCATCCAAGTGTTATATCTCCTAAAGCAGCACAATTGCTTAGTCGCAGGAATGCAAATTATTTTTTATTATTTCGTTTTTGCCAATATCTCGGGAACCGCGAAAGATATCTGGATGCAGTTTCCATCAATCGATTTATCGTTGAAAAGTGTATCGCTGGGAAGTGTATATTATGAATTTCATTCATAATATACAGCTTCATTTCCTAGATCTATCTTTCGACATGGCACTACCACGAGCTTAGAAGTGTCGTTGAACTTGAAAGATTAATGTAATTTCAACCTCACCCTTAACATCTTGCATTGTTTATCCTCTCATATCCAACACAAGAAGAAAATCTGTACTAGAAAGGATGCAGTAGATCGGATAAAATTAATGTAATCAGAGGTACGTGCACTATTCACGCTGTGCGCGACACGCCTCGCCTCTCTAACTAAAACCCAAAATTGGTACTGATAATTACCACCGTTTCCCGGGGACGGCCGAATAAATTTGAGAATTAACTCGATATATAAAAGCCTCGAACGTAATTAGAAAGTTTAATACGCCGGGTTCCGTTCGGGAGAACGTAGCGCACGTATTATGGAATATTCTATCACAGTGTAAATGACAGGTGTTCCTAGTGCGGATGTTTCCTAATTAATTTGCGTGCGTAATTTGTAATTCTCCCGAGATAGATTAGTCACAAAATGTTCGGGATCTGTTCTGCTCTTCTCCCGCTTCGGTCGTGCGAATTTCGGGATAGTACGTGCGTGAATGATTCCGGGCGGTACACTTCTGTACATATACCCACTCTTGATTCTACGAATAATAATTCACGCGTGATGGGGAATTGCATTATCGCCATATTTAGTATGGGGACATCAATGTCATGATATCGGTGTATTTTCACACATTTCATATTAAATTCGCACAGTAGGGAGTTCGTATTACGACTATTATCACCTCAATCCATCTACATACTTGGGTAAAAAAGTAATGGCGAATACTGTGCTTCTAAATTAGTTTAATTAGCGGAGATACAGCCAGATATGTTCTTTCGGTATAACCTCTAACTATGTTTACTATTTTCTATCACAACATGCCCTCACCAGTTCAATGTTTCAATAAATCTAAATACGTATCTTGGCGACTAAGCTTACATCATCAGAAGAAACTACAAAGAGAAGCAGGGTTGGACCTTTGGCTTAGGTAAAATATTGGAAGGTAAGAATACAGTTCTCTTTTCCCTGAGTATATTAGCAGGTTGTGATATTTTGAAACAAATTTTACTTGACATTTTAACCTAGTTGCTTTACATGTTTAATTACAGTGAAAGTTTTCAAAACCTTCAATTATAGGTTTTGAAAATACATACTTTTAAAGCAATCCCATTCCAAAGAAATCACGGAATTGAATGAAGAGCATTATGGAGCTGTGAATTTTTACAATTTCAAAGGTGAGTAAAGCCGTAAGGAATGTTTTGAGGAAATCAATCAAGTGTTTGGTGACATGTCTTTCCATAAATAACATCTTTGGAGATCCCAAACCAACAATGGCAGTTATCGAAAAGAATATTCGTGTTGTACGAAACATGATTGAAGAGGACCGGCATGTTATTGCCAGGAGTATTCAAGCAAAAGGAAGATTAGTATGGAAGCAATTGACACCATTTTTCACAAACATTTGATATCGCGAAGGTTTTGTGCCCGTTGGATTCTCCACAGTTTGACTACAGTTCAAAAAGTAAACCGTGTAGCATGGTGCAGGTCTACACCGGATCGCTTCGACAATGGAATTGTTTCATTTGGCGTCCGACATCATTATAGGTGATGAAACTATGCTATGATCCCGAGAAGCCACAGTCGACAGTTTGGGTCTTTGAGAGCGAATCGGCCTCAACAGCAGTTGTTAGTGAGAAAAACCAAAAAAAGCGATGGTCGTCACATTCTTTGGAATCACTGGGCATATTCCCACTGTAGCACTGGAGTATCGTTGTGCTGTTAATGTTGAATGGTTAATGCTGAATGGACAAACAAATTACACTTTGTTTGTCTCGAAAAACGTGAAAGAGGAAGGATTATCTGGCATCAGGACAAGGATAAGGGCGTACACTACTCGAACCACTGCGTTTGAAATAATGCATTGAATATGGAGGGGAGTCATATGAAAAATTATAAATAAATGTGTTTCGTCAGAAAAATTGTGTATTACTTTATTAGGCTTAGCGGAAGGACAACAGCCCTCGTATGTTCTTCACAAGACTACCAGTAGTGTAATACTAGTGTGATCCTTAAGCAGAAGTACTCTGGTATTTTTTGAAAGTAATGTTCCAGTCTGAACCTACTTCTATTACTAAAATGCCATGGAATTTAAAATGCAAAGGTCACCTATTGGCGTCTACATCGTTGTGCTAATAATGCGAGGCATACTTTTGTTGTTCACCAACCCTCCCTCTTAAGTCTTCTAATTTGGTTCGTATTATCGATAAGCTGGATTGCCTCCATATTCGCGTGCTGTACAAGTGTTTCTTTTTGGCTATTCTCAAATTTATGTATTGCAGTGTCCACAAATCAGGTTCCTAGGCATATCGTCATTTCGCTGGTACCATAAGTCGCAACTAGGTATTTGCTTAGATAGCAGTAGTTTGTTATGTACTGATTACGCAGGATTTCGTCCAATACATGTATTCAATTCCTTCTATTCCTTCTATTTCACGTTAGTCTCCCAGCTGAGCTTAGTGTCTAGTGTAATGATTAGGTAATTCGCTGTCTTGGCATATTGACTATCGGGTCATTCATAGTTACAAGAATTTGTTCTATTCATTTATAGGACTGATACTCTATACAGGAAGCACAATGAGGATTTAGGAGAATTAGAAGCACAATTGACGCAAAATCTATAATTAGACAGTTGATTGAAAAATTTATAGAATATGACAACGTACTTTGTAGATATAACTAAGGCGTCCGATGAAGCAAGGAAAAAAGACATACTGAAATTATTAACAGATAAAGAAATTCTCACGTAAATAGTAAATATAATAATAATAAAATATAATAATATAAACACTAAAAACACAAACAGCATAACAGCTGATAAATGAATAACAAGACCTATTAATATCAGGCAGGCATAAAACGAGTGGACTTGTTCAGCTCCTATAGTTCAACCTGATAATGAATCAAATCATTAAAGAAATAGAAAACAAGGAGGTGTACAAAATCGGAAAAATAAATGTTAATAAATGTAACCTATTATGCCTGATCGCGAACAATGAAGAGCGCCTATAGATATTACTACACCATATCAATACAGTGGCGAAGAAGCATGATATGAAAATATCAACTAATAAAAGTAAAACAATGGTTATAGCAAAGGTACCGGTAAGATGTAAATTGCAAATAGAATGGAAGATGATTGAGAAAATCATCAATTTTAATTACCTTCGAGTAAATGTATCTAATAACAGAAACTTAAAAGAGGAAGTTTATCTACAATCACCAAAAGCAATGGCACCTGGTCAATAGGAATGGTGTGAAGATGAGGGTACTGCGATCAATTCCAGAAATAACATCGAAAGATAGACTTCGAAGTATAGAATAAGAAGGAAATGTAAGGTAGAAGTGGTTGTGAAATGGATGAAGAAGAGAAAGAAAGGTTGGCATGAAGATCTTCAGAGAATGTATAAAAACAGATTAGACCGAATAAGCAAAACAGATGGTGTGAAAGTTATCTGTCACCGGATGGACTTATTCCCTAAAAGTGTAGATTCCGATATTAACGGCAGAGGTCAGACAATTAAAGACACGAGTGGATGAAAGTGCTATGTCGCATTTTTTTAAAAAACTGTCTTTTTTGCATGAATGGAGGTGTTATGTACCTATCTTTCACATAGAACCATCGAAAATTCCTGAAATTCAAGAACACTCGTATCATGGATCACATCAAACAATTTCCTGTAGAAGAGTCGCACTACTCTAGGAACAGGGATCCACATGAAAAGTACCTTTCGCCATTGCTGAATCAAAGCAAAATGTATCGATTATATCTTGAGCAATGTGATCAACTGAAGCTTCCGGAAAAATTCAAAATAAAGTTGAGTACGTACTCGAAAATTTTTGCGACGGAGTTCAATTTGTCATTTGGTACCCCAAAAAGTGACATATGCAGTACTTGTGATGCCGGTGAATCAAACGAAGAACACAAAGAAAATTTCCATGGCGCAATTGAAGCGATGAAAACTGATAAAGAAAAATCGAAAGCGTGTACATTACAATGGATCTTCAACAGACAATGCCACTTCCGAAGCTAACCACCTCAAAGGCGTTTTACCTTAGGCAAATGTGGTTTTATAACTTCGGGGTACACATTATCACAAACGAAACAGAAAAAGCTTACTTTTGTAGGCGGACGGAAGATGTGGCCAAAAGGGAAAGTTCAGAGACATGCAGGTCCCTACTACGCTATATTGAAGTTGACGAAAGCATCAGAGACAAAGACCATTTAATCATCTGGTCTGACTCCTGCGCTGGCATATGATCTGCTTGTACCAATATCTTATTTTGAAAGGTTATTTCCGTCGTATTAACCACAAATTACCTGAGGTTGGCCATACATTTCTTGACTCCGACCGAGATTTCGGAAGAATAGAAAAGGTACTGCGAAGGCATGATACAGTGTATATGCTAGACAAGTACCGGGAAATCATCTCGACAGCTAGCAGAAAAAATCAAGTGATCGATATGGCTCCGCATTTCAGAAAAATCGACGAACTATCAGAAAAACTTCGACTAGTTAACAGAAAAAAGAGCGAACTAAATGAAACAGTGAGATTTAAGGATGGAATTAAATTTATTAGAGTCGAAGAATATGGGTCCTATCTCTACAAAGACTCATATGACGAAACAATGCCGTTCAAGAAAGTTAATAAACTTATGAATAAGAAAATTAAGGAGGCACCTGGAGATGTTCAAATCGATAAATTTCATGAGAAATATCGAATTATCTCAGATTGAAAAAGGAAAAACCTTCAGGAGCAGCTTAAATTTGTAAAAACAGAATATCGTTATTACTTCGAATCAATTCTTGGAAACTAATAATATTCTGATTTTCCAAAGAACTTGTTTTATTTTGTTTTGTTCAGTTAACACAGATTTTTGTTCAATAAACCCCTTTTCTACCCACCAATTGTTTCAATTTTGTAGTTTCTTCTAGTGGATGAAAGTGTTATGTACATATTTTTTTTTATATAAAAGGCATACTTCAAATTTTTCATAGATGAAACTTTAGTAAGTGAAATTCTAAGGCCCTTGGTAATTACTAGCCGCACCATGACTTTGATTGATCTAATTTGAGAAAAATTAATTAATTAAAAATTAACTTTAACCTTAATTTATGCAAAACGTTGATTTTGTAGCATAACACCTTCATCTACTCGTGTCTTCAATTAGCAATTTCATAAGTAACCCTCAATATGCATTAACTAAAGCGCCATTTGTTGGTCTCAGGTGATGCATTAACAAATATTGAGCGGCCGTTATTCGTATAGTATTTCTTACTATGCGCTTCCTATCTTTCTCTGTCTAATCTTTGGGCATTAATGATCCTAAATAAAAAGAAGGTAGCCAAGGTCGCGTATGCTGCAGACAAACCTGGTAATAATAAAGAATAAACACGATAACAAAAGGTGCTGGGAAAGAACATAACAGTATCTACCAATATTAGTATTCCAAATTTAGTAGCAAACTACGTTGAAATTAGTGTACGTAACATGTTTAACAGGATTTTCATGGCATAACATATATGCGCATATCATTTTCATAATCCGCTCATTTGTAATGCGCGTTAATTACATTTCCGTTGTATGATTTTAACAACCGTTATGGCGAGAATTGTGATTTACGTTTGAAAATAGATTCGTGTTTAGATTGTAATCGATCCTTTTACGAATCTCTTCTAGCAATTACGTTGGTTTTTGGTTTATGTAATTAATTTATATTAGACGATTCTAAATTTCTTTCAGCTCTTTGTTCAGAATATACGTATAACCCTAAAGATACATATTATCAGCAAAGGTACTGTCAACTGTATTTATTCTTATATCAACTTTATCAAGACATAGTATCTATGGCTGAACCTTGGAAGATCCTTTACCATAGCACCAGCAAAATAATGCTAATATTATTATAATCAATATGGTTAGATACGTACTACAATTCCTTGTTATTTTTATTTTCCCTTTTCCATCTTGGGTGTTCTAATATTGTTTTCTTTTAACATAAATAACATGTTGGAATAGATTTATTTCAAATATTATAATGTATGCCAAGGAAAATAATCCTTCTTCGTCCCGTATTCGTTGCAATAATGCTACCGAAGAAGACGTATGGGCATATGTTACAGAAGTAAATTCGGGAATGTTAGGATTTCAACGTGTAGATTGATTAAACAATCGTACACGGAACATGCGCTGTACTCTGGAAAACACGTTAAGAAATTATATGAGATTACTAACCCGAAATGCAATTCCACATCCACAAAGCTCAGGGACAATCTTTTCAGCATGGTTTCAAATTCTTGAGCTATATAATTCTGTGACAACGTACAACATGTAATAATTATCAACTATGAACGTCATAAACTAAATTTTGGTACGGGTGTTTAAACGAGTGTTTATAATGTATGTGCAGCAATATAAGAATTAATTTTAAACGTAGAATTATGATGGTTTCGTTCAACTTTAGGGTTTAGAATGCTTCAACAGTCTAAAAATAGGTTGTAGGTAAGCGAAAGCAAGTTCTAAGGGGCAATAAAGGAGCCCCGAATATTAAAAGACAATGTCACCATTTAGTTATTTTTCAACTATTTCAACTATTTTACAGCCACTTGTTACAGCGTGGCACCATTTTCTGTGTCCCCTCTTCAGACAGGGATACCACCACGATGTTCACCACGTTGTAACAGCTCAATTTACGAAGTTAATGAGTAAATTAATGAAAATTTCAGCATAGTTTTAAATTGACATTATTTGTGCGTATTATGTATAACTGATTTTAGCCAGTTTCGAAATAGTTTATACTTTAAACAAACTAAACTAACTTATTTATGTATACACAATACATATGCGTCCTTGTAGATATTTCAAGTGACCGAATTACGCAAGCATTTATGGTATACCATACACACTGTAAATGATGCCGCCTCTTACAATCTTCCATTAATTTAGGGACAGTGACATTACGAAAATGTTACGGTTTTGCCAATTTCCGCCTTACCTGAACGCTTTTACTCCACTCCGCGCCAGCATGACTTTGGTGAACGCATTCCCTCACACCCGAAAGAGAACCCATACTGAATTGGAAATTATGTTCCAGTAGGAGAAATATATTACACTGCTGCCGTACGATGATTTACGACGCGATTGTATCACCCCAATTGTTCCTGTATTAAACGCGATTTGTGTAATAAATAATAATTATAACAGCAAAATGTACATTATCTACGTGTAGGTATTTGTTTCGGGAACGTGTATTTGTACGATACAGACAGTTAGATATTGTTAAAACATTAACATTTAATCTAACACGGAAATGCTATAAATACAATCCGTTGCTTGTTTGTTGGAAACGTTCGAAAACGGTATAATCAGCGCTTGCTAGGTTTTTCAATTAACATTGACAAATTGTCAATGACAACAGGGATTTGAGATAGAAAACAAACCCATTCAGTCCCATCTAATTTTGGTTGCCTGTGTCAAAATAGGTTGGTAGACGTAATTATCACCATTACTTCCTAAAAATGTGTTTCTAATTTGTTACTATAACCATTAATGCATCAAAACTATAGATCGTCTCAACATCCGTATGCAGTATGGGATATAATAGCAACTAAATGACCGATTACAAACAGATGATGAGAACACGCAAGCACATATGCTGTGTAAAACTGTGCAAAAATGAATAATACCACATTTAAGGAAAAAGATATGGAGGAATTAATTCGAAGAACATATAACGCTGTAACAGTTGATAATTGGCAAAACTACATCAAACATGTAAAAAATATGGAAAAGGAAATGTGGATAGTGGGTAATTTGCAAGATGACATTGAAGAATTTATTATTCTTGTAACAGGTTCGTCATCATCTGAAGATCAAACTGGTTCATTGACTTACTAAGAGTGGAAACAGGACATATGTGTGTGTAATTACTATTCCTTTCTTAAATATTATTGTATTATATGGGGATTTGTATGATTCCAGCTATTTTTGTTACAACAGGGGAAACTATTATTTGTTAAATTATTATATATTTTACTTTAAATTTAATAAATTGTGTAATACCCCATCCTAAATAAATGTTCAAAATGTAAATTACATTCATGTTGAATAATAATAGATAAGATTATGGGCCTTTTCACTGATTCTTAAATTTAAAAAAAGATATGTTTTTTAAAATATTTTAATGTTTTCCTCAAAATATCCATTTTCACTGTCAGAAGCTCAAATGATAGAACGAAATGATAGAATCGAATGATGGGAAGTAATAATATACAGCTGTTCGACGATTTGGTAACCGTGTATCGAATTCTCATAAGCTCTGTACTGCATTCGGAGGTTGAGACGATCTATAGGCATTAATATCCTATTACAGTACTGTTTAGTGCAGGGATACTAAGCAGTGCTTTAATATATAGAGTAGTGCAACTTAGCGTTTGAAAGGTGGTCAATTGAAAAATGTGACGTCAAACTGCCAAATGCAAAACGTAGTGGGTTGAACATCAAATAATCACGAATCATAGCTATATCAGATTTAATATCTCTAATATCATGTGGACTACATAATAAATTCTCGTTCATTATGCACTAAATTTAATGGGTATAGAATTGTAATAGAAAATTGACAAATGAATTTTAAATTGATTGTAGTCAATGTTATTGGATATTACCAACCACCACAAAGATTTCCAAATGTTCAAATTATGGTATATGTCAGAAAAAAAGGGCATAAAAGTGGCACATTTGAAATAAATAACATAAAGAACTCTTGTCATGAGACACTTGTCGCCATAAGATAGGACCTGTCTTACGACATGGTGCGGCGTTGGAATTGGTAGATTAGTTTCTGTCAAAAAATAATTTAAATAACAAGTTCTTTAAACATTATGTCAAAAAAATTTTTTTTTGCTAGTTATAGAAAACTGTACTGATTTTTACGCTTAACAATTTACCAGTTTCTATATGAAGTAGGACTTTCTACTGGTAAATGAGATTACTATTTCTTCAATTTGTACAAAATGTAGATTTTCATGGTCAACAAAAAACTGATTAAGCTGACCGGTGTTATTTGATTTTTTAAGCTGATTTTAATCTCATACTTTATTGGTTACCAACTCTGTTGTAACTTCTTTAGAATAGGGAAAAAATCCTATATTTTGAACTTCCTATAGCACTACGATGATTGTAAATTCGTCTTAAGGAAAATATATATAGAGGTATTATTTTCAAAAATCATTTGAAAATCTCGTAGCAAGTTATCGATATTAATACATGTTGCTACAAACAAATGATTAACAGAGATGCACAAAAATCCATTCTTAATGCGATGTGATAAAAATACGATTTTTAAATTTAAAAGCTGCCCTATCCACAGCCTAACTCAATATTTTACAAATAATCAAAGAAAATGTTATTTCTGACTATGTTACTATTCTCCAGGTTCCGCCCGTAGAATTGTTAGTCTAACAATATCAAGACCACACAATTTATTTTATTATATAAATTATTTGTAAATATTGGCTTACTTATATAATTTTAGATGAGAATAAGTTCAACTAAATGCCTTATTGTCTTATTAATTTTTCACATCTGACTCAGCCTCTATATTTAATATGTTTCTGTGTAATAATGGCCTGATGATCTTCAGCAACGATCTATTGGAAAAAGTGTTCTAATGGCTTTGTGCTCTTATAATCGTCCTATACTACAACTCACAACAATCTATAAAACGATTAAAATAATGTAGGATAAAAAAGCATATGAGATTATTATTATGTAGGAGATTATTTCCTTTAGTATGTACTAAAGGAAATAACTAAATTAGATAGGTAGACTCTAAACATTTGCAAATGCAATACACTTACCTTTACTAAAGAAATTTTGTTCTGTTTGATTACATTGTTGACTCGTCGCTGAGGATCCGTGAGTAACTTTGATCTCTTATTTGTTAATCATATCGTTGAAATTGTTTTGGCTTCAGTAAAATCTCTGCACTTCGTCTTGTGTAACACTCAATCAATCACGGATTTGTCTTTTCAGAGATTGTTGTGCTCTTCGTTAGTTCGGTCCAAATTACTCTGCAATTACTTGGGCGTCTTCTTGACGATACGCACAACAGACCTGTTGAAAATGGACAAAGGCGCTTTTAAAGTATTTATGGTTGAACGCGTATAATATTCCCCCACGAAATCCTATTAAATACCTTTTCAATGTCATTGTTGGAACGGTTCCAATTCTTATGGCGAACTAAGGAGGAACTGGAGAAGAATTGTACAGAATAGGCATGAATGCATAGGCATCACGAAGCTATGGACCTAAAACGCCTGCAACAAAAGATTATATGGTTAAATTTACTTAAGAAACGCTTTTAGTTCAAGTCATATGCGTAAAACGCACTTTTCTAATCGTTTTGGAAATAATAGATTTTTTCTTGGCTTACTTATGTAATTTTGGATGTAAATAGATGATGATCCTTATGTTCTGGTTTCACATTTCCAATTTTCTTACTTAAAACTAAATTAATACTTACTGATAACCTATAAACTTCTAACAAGCAGACCACGTAACCATTTTGAGCTCATAGAAAACATTGAAAGTGTTAGAGACTGCAATTGGCAAAGCCAAACATACATCCATTTATTTATTTAATTGTTTTTAAAACAATTTTAGTGGTGAATTTCACAATGGCCTACATTAATTATAACCCACTGCTTTTGTAATAGTAACAATCAGGAAATTTTTATTTACGGGTTTTTATAAAGAGTTGCAGGTTTTGTTACTTACCTTTGTTCACGAAGTAAGGGTAGAAATATTGTTGAATATTCTTCGAAAACAATGCAGGGCGGCCAACTAATATAAAGAAAGGAGTTTGGAGGTCCGTTACAGAGATAAGAAGGATTGTAACTAACGACTTCAAAACCCCCACCTATGAGGGTAATTGACGCTTAAATGGTTTTAATATGTAAAATATGTTAATCGTATATTAGTTTAGAATATTATTGTTAATATTATTGGGATGGGTAATGGTGAGGGTTTGTTTATTAGTTATAAGTGTATTATTTTGCCATCTACTACGCAAGACTGATCAGTATATTATCTTCAGATAATACACATTAAGTAAAACATGTATCGGCTGAGACCCAATTCCTACCTGTATATTATAAAAAGGACAATGAGTCACGTACAGTTTTGCTGATTCCTACGTAGGCGGAGGAATATAGAATTTAACGGAGAACAGATGTGTTTAATGTACCCTTGATTCTACAAATAATTATTTTTGCACAGGGCCAAGTCATTAATTAATTGATTAATTGATGTAATATAATTACTGATATCATACCGAAAGTGTGGGATTTGATATATTGTGTCGTTTATTTGATTTGCCATACTTTAATTATTGTTTTGACTAGAAAGTGTGGATTACTATGCAAATCATTGGCGTACCATCATTGTGAAAATGTGCTACAAGTTTGGGAAAGATTTTGCATATAGGTGGCTTACAAAATTCGCAGTTCGACAAATGCAATTGAAGTAAAATACATTTTCATGTATTAAAACTTCAACCTACCGAAAGACTAAAGCTTTAAACCATGCCTATCGCTGACAATTTTCGATAGGGTTGGTGCACCAAGACTAGCTGCTCGTGCATTTTCGGAGGAGAATCATTTATAGCTAGAAAGCGCATTTTCGTCAAACGGATTGGTTAATAAATATAAATAAATCTTTTCAAATTGACACTGGATATGCGGTAACTATCAATGCCGTGTACTATCGCGGAATGAAAAATGATTTTTTTAACCAACTGAATGGTATAGACCAAGAATACAAGCATTGTTGACAACTTTATGAACGACATTTAAGTTGGTTAGTTTTTGGAAACAGATCAACCCGAGTTTTGAACTGTCTCTACTTCATGCAGTTGTCAAGAGACAAAAAAGATGATAATCACTTTGCGATATGATAGGAGTATTGCGAAGGATGTATTGCGAACACTCACACAATCATCCAAACATAGCCTTTTTTGATCAATCGAAAGGAAGTGGTATTCTTACAGGATAACGCCAAACCGCAAGAGTGGCCTGGAAGAAAATTTCTGAACTTGATTGGGACCACACCCATCATATTCTCCTATCATATCGCAAAGTGATTATCATCTTTTTTGTCTCTTGACAACTGCATGAAGTAGAGACAGTTCAAAACTCGGGTTGATGTAATAAATGCAGTTCGTCAATTTTTTGATTCAAAATCTATAGGGTTCTGCAATACCGGCATACAAGAATTGGTGTCACGTTGGTAAAAGGTTATTGAGTGTGATGGTAATTGCTTCGGTGAATAATATTTCTTGATAAATATTTATATTTCACCATCAAAAGCCGCACGAACTTATTTGGTTACCTGATACTTTTTATTATTAACTGTAGAGTCACCAAGAAAGGGGTTTTAATTAAAATTTCTGGTGTTCTTATTGGGCTATCATATTTTTAAATAAAAAATTCTTATGCTAATGGGAAACTGTTAGATTGGTTCATAAATGATTTCCGTTTTTCCTTATGTATATGTAGTAGAAGTTATTTATGAACACATATTTCTTAGGGTAAGGGTTGAATAATAAAATATTTTCTTTTCTTAATAAGGTGTTTATTTTAATCGGTGATTAGTAGTTAAAAATATCCTAAGCGCGATATATTTATTACCATTTGTATGTAAATACGCACAATTTTTCAATTCTATTACTGTTATTGTTAAAGCATCTCAGAATTAATTTCTATTGCCACTGCGTTTTTAATTCTATAAAAGAATATTTTAGTTTTAAGTTATTCGCTAGCCTAAATTATACGAACATGGAGAGGAATTACCTACTCCGTATTTATTGAAAAACCGAATGTATGTAAGCAAAATGAAAAGCAAGTTCACAACAAATGGGTGTTGTACACATTTTATACTTGTTTCATTCTACATTAGCGTGAACGTCGGTTTAGTTGATTGTTGTATGTAAGCCTTGCAGAAATACATTAGAAAGTAATTTAGGATGAGAGCGACACATTTGCAGCATAGGAGTGGTTGTTTCTTAATGCAACACAGAGAGGCACCCATTAATGTTAGTGGCAGTATTAACAGAAACTATTCGGCTTTTACTTTATACCCATCTTATAACATCAGTTCTTTTTTGAATTGCATAAAATTAATCAAAGTGAACTTTATTTTATGCCCTATATATTTTATTCAGCGTAAGAATTGTACAATTACATTGTATTTACATACAAACGTAGTTAACCGCTTAATTGTCGGTATATTTATAACTACAATATAAAGTGCATATGCTATCTACATACAATTTTTCTAATGATTATCATACTTATGTTAATAGTAGTAGTAACAGTTAGTGTAATGTTTTCTTGTTTTAATATTTACGTAATCAATGCTATTCAATTGTTTTCAAAACCGATTTGCGGATATTCAGTGAAGAAATTCCAAAACGGAGCAATCCCAGTTTAATTCTGAATCTATCTGATTTTTTAGCCGTATTTCTTGCGTTAACCTACAATAGTGTTATTTAAAATTTTTTTTCCGGTAGTTTATTTTGACAAACCTCCGGCATTTTATTTGTATTTAAAATTTACTCCTTGTCAGCAGAACACTATATACGGTACACACCTTTTATTTTAGAGGCGGTAGTGTTCGCGATGTTAATAGTGTAATTAGCCATTGTTAGAGCATTGCTGAAACCCTATCCAGCATAACTTTGCCCTTCCATTAGCTAATAGCACCGTCTGTTACTGTTTAATAGCAGGTATTATGTATTAATATATCGCCGCCGGGTAATTTCCCTATATTCTATGAATTACACCATTGTAAGATTAACTACAAGTAAACATCCTAATAAGTATGTACATTGCATTGCTCCTGTCCTACAATTCCCTGCACTTTACTAACAATTATCGATTTTTTATAGAAGTGGCAGCTTTGTCTTTACAATTCGTGTAGATAATGTATTTACATAACCTAAAAATATAAACTGGGTACTGTCACCATTTCCTCTTACACTTACACCTAGCGAACAACTGAAATTGTATCATTTTTTTCGCGTGCCGTATTATTACCGCTAGTTACACCTAAGTTATTTCTACTGAAGACGTGGCAGTTTTCATCGAAGTATGTATTTTTCGCTTCCTAATTCTTAAACGAATAGGGTTTAATACGTTCCTGTTACATACATAAATACATTTAAGATTTACAATCACGCCGTATATAGTAACATTTAGTGCGTGAATCCGATTAGATTTTGCTACTAATATAAACACTAACGGATTAACTATACACCCCTCGGCATCTGTCGAATACTAGTTTTAGAGTTCCTTAATTACAAAACTTACATTCGTTTAGATTATATTTTTTACTAACCGCTTTTTACATTTCTAATTCATTAAGATAGGTATATATACAATATCTACATGTTTTATAGTATTTTCTTATAGTTCATTGGGTTTTTATCTACATTTTCGTGTGACTAAATTACAAGTTTCCTATTGTGTTTGTGTATGATTATATTCAGCTACACAGGTATATTCTATATACACGCATTATCCCTGTCTATAAGAAATGTGTCAGCATATTAATCCATGTGTTCTTTTTTTGGTATTACTATAGTATAATATGGGCTGCATACGCGAAAGGAGTCACGTGGGTTGTATTACTAAGTAAAAATACTGCGAGGCATACCGGAAAAGGATTTGACGGTATTGTTGGGATAATTAGGAAATAACCGAGTGCAGAGTAATACAATAGGCCTCAAGGCCCTAGTGGTAAGGGACGATGAAAAGATCTTTCTCTGCGTTGGGGACTCAATCAAATCAAATCAAGTAAAATCTCGGTTTGTACTTTCATACAACAGCGGATAATGTGGTAAATGGTTTACATCCTACATATAATATTCATCTACTTATAAATCATATTATCATATGTGTTTATTTCAGTGCAAGAGGTTATAAATATTTCTGTTCTTCTCTTGTAAGAGCACTCTTAGCTGAATCAATAGCCTCTTATTTTTTATGAAATAACATTTTTTTATTTTTATTGAATGTTGGATGTGACACAATCGTTTTTAATAATTAACGATTTCTAGTTTAATTAATTTTATTTTCTAACAACGTTCCAAGGAATCACTGCATCCCATATTCACGAAACTTATGTATGCATACTCGAAATTAACTACTTTAACTGGCAGTCTTTGTAGCTTATTTACGGGTAACTTTACTCGAACTTCCTTTAACTATCGCACAAACTATTGTCAAACTTCTTAAAACGGGAAGATGATTAATTTTAATGTAAGGAACAACACGTAATGAAGTTTTTCATCTCTACTTCTAGAGTACGCGGGTTGTAACTTACAATTTCTCCACTTTGGAGTTAGTTAACGTGCAAAATTCCGCGTGTTTGCAAGGAACAAGGGGGAAACACTTTTAACGATGCGAGAATATAGACGAAGCACAACCGAATACGACTGGGTTGCGGCCTGAATGAAGGGTTGCTAGGAAGAGACACGCGAACTGAGACGACTCTCTTAACAGCATGAACCAATTATGAACATGCTGGTATACAAAGGGCAGAAAACTTTATAATTCGCCAAGTTTTAATAACAAAGTTTATTTCCACAGCAATTATATTTCCTGTGTAATTTTCCTTTGGGAAAGGGTAGGACCCATCGGCTTTTAAAGGTATACCGTGTATACGTACAACAAGAAATTTTGAGTGGGTAGAAATAAAACATACCAGATTCAAATGCGAAGTAAAGTTTGAAGTCTTAAATAGTAAAAAGAGGTCACGGAAGCCGTCATTAAACACATTTGTATCTAAAGTCCATTATTAACGAAGCGGTAAACACTTAAATATATGTAACCAATTAAAGTGATATTCTCTAAATATTGTATGGGAAACATCAAAATCAAAAATGCCAGGAAACAATTAACAGAGAAAATGCCCGTATAGACTGATGGTCTATTGTATGTATAATCGTTAAAAACGGATTTGAGTTTCTATCCACCGGGCATTGTCAACGTCCTTCCGAATACTAAACCAACTTTCAACGTAGACTTTATTGCAAATCGTCCGAATGGTTGCCACGAGTGCAAGACATGCGCCATCTAGGGTACACAGGTCAACAGTCCAACCAACCGGGCGGCCCCTATAGAGGTCGGTAATGCAATCACTCGAACAGTTCTTGGTAAATCCCGCTCGAGGCGCGGACTACCTATATAGTGATTTCAAGAACACAAGAAATATTATGCAAATAAATATAATTTAATTTTTACGGTCACAGTAATTACAATTACTATATTAAGTTTTCTGAAAAGGGAATTTTAAAATAATAATAACTAATACAAAAATAGAATATTATCACTGGTTTAACGAAAATTTAAGAGACAATAATCTAATAAAATATAACACACAGAGAAAAGTATTTTCTAATCGCAAGAAATTAGACGTTCTTGGGTCAGTTTCTTTAAGCGAAGTAAGTTTATTCTTGTGTGTAGAATACTTACTAATCGTAATACAATAGTTACTCTTGGCGGGAGTAAACTTTTTTCTTACAATATTTCTTTAGTCAAGAAATGAATTTCTCGTTTGAAAGCAT
>JARFOC010000578.1:108483-127871 GCA_031763485.1 Osmoderma eremita
TATTTGACAACGGTGTGATACCTGACGTCACGATCTTTTGATGACGTGCAATGGAACTAATCGTGCCCCGGCTATATCCACATTATGTACAACAGTTAAATACATGACCTTGTGCTTGCTTATATTACGTCACGCTATTTAAATTTTTATTTTTAGTGTTTAGTTAATTCCACAAAAAAATTAAATAGACAACTATACATTTACAGATGCTTCAAACGCCAAAACTACGTTATATCAATGGTCATATACAAAGAACGACTCGTTTCACCAACAAAATTATGGCATTAAGCACGCAACCAAACACACAAGTTTCGGACGATTTTGAAGCGGAATTCAACAAGCATCACATCTCCACGAGTTTATTCCAAAAAATATTACTAGGATTAGGTTCTGCAGCAGTTTGTATAATGGACCCAACAAGACCAGAAATGATAGCCTGTATGGGAGAAGCCACCGGTAAATTTCCAATTTAGTTTAATGTACCACAAGCTCTAATGCTATTTATTTGAAAAGGTAATGAGGCGATGAAATATATGCTGAGCCAGATGGAAGAATCGTCCGAAGGATCGGAAATATTAAGGAAACGACCTAGAATTAATTCAAAAACTGTAGATTTGGTAAAATTAAAAAAGTATCCCGAAGGCACGTTAGGAAAAATCTACGTAGATTTCTTGGAGAAAAATGTAAATTGAAAGACACTTTAAACATCGCGAATTGCGAATGCGTCCTTTTTTTTAGAGAGTAACTCCTGACTCTAGAGGTCCTGTCAATTTTGTAGAAGATATACAGTTAGCTTATGTTATGCAGAGATATAGAGAAGTACACGATTTGGTTCATACAGTATTACAAATGCCTACGAATATGATAGGTATGATATATGTATATGTCTGTTTCGATTTTAATTGCAAGATATTTAATATTTTTAACTTCTTTTCCCTTCCATAATTTTTCTCATCTTTGGCAAACCGCATCTCTTCTTATTACTACGCCTAATTACTTTTTTAACGTAATAGTCGTTTAATTTCGGATATTTGACGATGTAAGTAACTATTATTCCATGATAGATTACTTTCAAGACAGGAAGGCACCGGCGCGGAAACGCATATTCATGCTAAAGTGAAATGTAACGATAGAACCAAGAGAGATAGACATATATATATATATATATATATATATATATATATATATGTATATATATATAGCTGCATCATGGGATGGTGGTCGATCATCTGTAATCTCAATACATATAGTAATAATATAGTGCTCGCAATTAAACAACCGACGTTTGACATTTCGTCGTTTAATATGAAAACGATCAATACTGAATAGAACCTCAAAATGACAAATGTCAAGTAAGTGCCTTGAGAACGCGGACGAAATGTCACTAGATTTGACATTACTATGCATTTGCTGAACGTGAAGTTGTTTGGTTGTGTTGGTATGATTTTAACATTATCGCTGTC
Source organism: Osmoderma eremita (assembly GCA_031763485.1). Classification (NCBI taxonomy): domain Eukaryota; kingdom Metazoa; phylum Arthropoda; class Insecta; order Coleoptera; family Scarabaeidae; genus Osmoderma; species Osmoderma eremita. The sequence goes on from JARFOC010000578.1 coordinate 109,947, forward strand.
AAAAGCCGGTTGTTTCGTTGCGACAACTATATTACGTCATCATGATGTCAACGTAGAATCACCAGTGGCGGAGATGATTTAAGTTGATAATATGTGCAGCGATAAAATTTGAGTAAATAACTAACTCTTTACAAACGAACTATGAAAAGTATATTGAAATATATTGAAAGAAATAACACAAAACAAGATAAACATTCGACCAACTCCCACAAATTCAACAATTGAGTTTTGAAAGACAATTGTGCCAATATCGCTGAACTCAAAGCGTATATAGACATCCCTAAACTTAATATAATAAACTTGTCCTACGATGAGATAATATGTATTTCTTATATTGAGATTACCCTTACGCATAGCGTCCGGCAATATTTTTAGGATGGAATAACATTTATGACGTCACATGATTCACACAGCTTGGTGCCTACCCATTTTGAAACTACTCTATAAATCTTTCATTGAATCTTTTGTTAGGTAGTAAGGCAACAAATACTCTGAGCAGTTTGTTATCTCTAGTGTACTGATAAGAAATGATTCATTTATTTATGCCGTTTATAGCCTCACAACAAAGCTTTACTTTATTTTATCTATACAGCAATTATGCTATATCACTCAAATACATATATATGAATATATGATTTTATATATTATATTTTATATATCATTTTTAACAATTTTTATTGTCGTTGGAGCGATCTATACATATATTGTTTGGAATTGAGAGAGAAATTAAATTTTATCAAATGAAATTAAATTGAAAATTCACATGCGCTCGTACTGGGCATAAGGCGTATAGATGATTCACGATAATAACTGATATTTGGATGTAACCCAAGTACATAAAATATCATTGATAAATACTTCTTTAAGAAAAAGACCCAAAAAAGTTACATATAAATAAACTTGAATAAAATGTAAAACTGTATACTCAACGAAAGATACAAAATGTTATTAGTGGTATTTTGTGTGTTGCATATCTCCCATAGTGCTACCCCTGACATTATTTTCCTTTGTAGTTTTCTGTTGAGGATGGCAACTTACTTGCCGAAATACGTATTCAGAGTTCTTTCCTCATCAATTTTTTATTTATTATTTTTTTTTTATCCTTAAATCTAAAGATAGAACAATAAAACCATTAATATATAATATATTATAATTTGAGTAAATTTTCAGTTTAATTTCATTAGATAAGATTTAATTTTATTTTAGATTGCCAATACAATTGAGTAAACAAGTGTGATAAATAAGCATAAAATATTAAAATTAAAGGCTAAAGGAAAGTTAGTTAGTTCCTTGAGTATTCTCTTACACTTGTTGACTTAGCAGTCATTATATTTTTTATAGTAGCGGGAGTAGGAACTACTTTTATAAAAAATAAAAGATAGTACACAAGCTAAAACATCTATAAATATATTCAATCGCAAATAGTTTGACGAGTGAATCATGTGGGCAAATCAAGTTCACCGGCCAAGGGATTTGTGGAAGATTATATTTTTGTTGCATAGGCACATAAACGTATATTCTTCCAAGTCTTTGTTTCAAGGATATAAAAAACTTTAATCCAAGACGATTCAAGTTCAATTCTAATAAAGATTCATATACACACTTGTATTTTAGGAGAAATAACTGTCAAATGGGTGGAAGGCCTACAAACAAAATTACCCATGTGCATAGGAGGAGCGATATTTGGACCATTAAGATTAAAACCCAGAAACAGAGAGACCTACAAAAAGTATTACCTCCCCTGGGCGATCAAGACTGGTATGGAGGCGAAATTCCTTTTGAACGTCTATTACGAACAAAGATGGGACCAACCCCTATATGAACTTCTTGAAGAATTAAATGTTAGTGCCTTAAAGATAGACAAGGATTAACGGCAGCGGGATGTTATATTAATCAATTGTATTATATGTAACTTTGTGATATTTGCAATAGATACTAATAAAACACATTATGGAACAATTTCTAGCGTACTATTCAATATTAATAAAAATTAAAAAAACAATTGATTTTATGAGAAATTACAATTAATCTGAATATCTTGGACGAGGCCATTTTGATGCCATACCTAAAAAAAAATTTTTTAAATCGGTTAAAATATGTTAAGAATAAAATATTCACTCACAATTATCATCAAATAAATTATTACTTCCTACTTTTCTCGCAGAATTTGATTCAGGCAGAAAATCAAAACGTTCTGGCGTAAAATTGTGGTTACTTTCAAGTGTCCGGGGATAAGTATCTTTTGATCTTAATGATACAATTTGTCTTTTACAAGCAGTCAATTCCAACTATAAAAGAGTTGTACTCGATGTATTGTATACACCGCGTTTTATTAACGGCAGTGACGTAAAATATCCCCAGAAATTTAAATATCAATGTAGACGCATGCGTATATCAGGTGTATTTTAATAATAAACCACAGTTGGCAAGCCACAGTGGCGTGCTCACTAAAGTCAAATAAACTTTAATAAACTTCAAACTTTATCATACTTTTTGCAAACACATTCGATTTGCGATGCGGTTAATATTACTTAGGGTTGATAAAATGTATAATGAAGCAATTTAGGAAACATTTCTGTGATAATGAATCAAAAGAATATAAAAACAACTTTATTGCCAGCACCTACGTCAATGGTTAATGTCAAATTTAGGGTGTCAAACAATGAACGGAAAATAAAATTTTCTGAAACACGGTAATATTTTTATAACACGATGTACGTCACGTACGATCATTAAAATACACCCTATATATGCAATCTATTGAGCTTATAAATTTACCTGCAATTTTTTTGATAATCTCGAATATTGACAAATTTGCTCGCGCTGTTTTTCTAATTCCCGGATTTTTTCCTCAATTTCCTTCTTCAAACCTCCAATTTAAAATAGCCTTTCACAAAACAAATTAATCAATCAAGATAATTTAATTACCAGTCGCCGTTCTTTGAAGTTTGTCAACATCCGCTTTATATTTGGTCTTCAATGTGCCGTAATAGCCTTTTAAATTTTCAATTTCTTCTCTACTCTGCTTCAACATTTCGTCCTTTAATCGATTCTCATTAAAAAGTTGATAGGTATAAAAACTTATAGACCTATTAGCAATTTCTAAGACTTGGTCAGGATGCAATCCGCTTAACATTATCTTTGCGTTGATAGGCATTAAAAATAAAAATTAACGATCACATCATAAGGATAATACTTACAGATTTAGTTTGATCTGACGGCTGTAAATTCGTTAGCAAAAAATCGGTTTTACTTTTGAATTTTGTGCCACATGCCAAACAGTTTTCATTTGATATACTAATTTGGCCGTGTTGGTAACAAAATATATGTGAACAAGTTGTTACCAGAGCATTTTCCTCTAACACTCTTCTACAAGCGTGTACATTACATCGTAATTCGAATTCTGCCATTTTCATTCCGGATAGTTCACAAGGTTCACATTTAAATTGTAATTACTTATGACGAACTTCACGAGAGGGCCCTCCGCATGGTGCCAACATAAAAAATTTGAATCGATGCAGATTATTCAAACATGAAATAACGATATTTGAACAAATAAAAACGGACTTTTTGCATTTCAATACTAAAAATATCCAAATTAAATAAATTTTAATCCTTAATTAAGCTGGGCTGATACTTTATCATATCAAATTGGTTAACGACACGGAGTATTGAACGAGCGACAGGTATTCTTCCGAGGTGCACTGATGAGGAAAGTGAGTCCGAAACAACTATCTGTACGTGAGGAATGTCTGAAACTATGCAATCAGACGTGTTGTGTGATCTCAGAGCTATATTTATACATTTGTTTAAATATATTTTTTATATACTTCATCTTTTGAACTTTATTATATGTTAAATGTTGGTAATATCACAGAACACGTAATATGTGGTCACCAGCTACTGGCCTGTGTGATTTTGACTTTGACATACGATCAACGATATATGATGGGGTAGTAAAAGTGAAGTAATGTAAAATATTTATTAGTTCGTATTAGTTTATTTACAATGTTTTATGTTTTTCGCTTAAGTGCTTAAGTTACGTTTGGCTACTCAACTATTAATGTGAGATATTTTCCTTCTGAGTAGCTGTTTATTTAGTCATGTATAACATTGACCTCTATTCTAACAATAAGTAAGATTTAAAATGTCAGGAGCATTCTCAGGGTTCAGTGAGGAGGATATTAGGAGAGTCCAAAATGGAAAACCGGAGCAACCTCCAAATGATGGTAAGCAGATAAATATGCAGTCTGTGATTTCAACCAAATAGTTATGAATTACATTTATGTAATTACAATTACAGCAAAACAAGTTAAGCTAGTACCTAAGAATAAGAAAGTTGTAAGGCCTATTGTAAGATTTGATGAGAGTAGGAATAGAACAAGTACTATAATGGAAATAATTCAAATACCAGAGAAAGCAAAATTATGTAAAGAAGAGGCTAAGCATGATACTGTTGAAATAAATGTTGAACAAGAAGAAAATAAGGTGCAAGAAGCTTCTCCGATAAATCCTAATAACAGCACTGATAACAATATAATCCAAATAGAAAGAAAGCCAATTGATTTAGATGAATTACAAACTAGACAAAAGTTAATGGAAGAGCAAAATCGCAGAAGAAAAGAGTTATTAGCAAGGGCGATAGCTGACAAGAGAAAACGAACGCAACAAGAAGCTCAGAGACTTAATGAAGTACAGAATGAGTTTAAGAAACTTGATGCAATGTTATCTAATGATGTAAAGTTCCTTAGAAGAAGGATTGAAGCAGCTAGTATTGAATATATGGAAGCACAGTAAGGGATTATATATATTTTTAAAATTTATTTTGAAATTTTTATTTACAGCAAGAGGTATTTAAGAATTGAGAAAGAATTCTTGGATACAAAACTTGCTGTACAACAAAAGTTGGAGAAGAAGGAACTTCTTACAGAGCATCTATGTAAAATAATTGAGCAAAATGAAGAAAGGAAAGCCGAAAAACTAACCGAACTACTTAATAAATTAGAATTGACAGATGTTGATGAGATTGAAAAACCTAATAATGAAGGAATAACAGAATAACAGTATTAAGAAATAAAGTACTATTTTTACTAAATAATGGCATGCTTTTAATTGATTAAGTAAAAATATATTAAAATTGTGATCAATTGTATACATATTTACAATATTTTATAAAATGTTATGAAATAAAACTTTATAATACGTAATTATTTCGTTTTATTCCTATCCATTAGGTATCTATTATTATCAATGCACAACAATAACCCCTTTAAACAAGTAACACACCATTGAATACCTAATGATACATTATCAGTCTATCCCCTAACTGTATTATCCGGACTAATTGCTGTTCTGTGATTCGGACTTATCCGACAACAATTTTCCTGTTATTTTAAAATGAGAAGACGAGTACAGTGGCTCCACCTTTCCATATAAAACCATTGAACGGATTTAATCGCAACTAACATGTACTGGCGTAAGGTGGCGCCCTCTATGAAACAGAAATAATGCCCTGAACTTAAGATAGGCAAGGTCGGTTAGATTGTAAGTCCGTATTATATTTAGTTGGCCCTGGGAGATGTTTAGGATGTATTTAGTTACAATCAATAGATGGCACCCCACTTCATATACCTTTTTAGAACGATTGAAACCATAATCAAAACTGACTACCCAAATTTGGAAAATGAGTTGTTAATAAACTTCAAAATTTCTCTGTAATACTATCAAATCATTTGTTAAATTACAACTGTGGTTTGCGTTACATTGCCTTTTTTATTTTATAATTGTTTTTGTAAAAACTTGATGATAGCAATTAGTTTCAGGCTTTGATAACTATATTGTGCCATTATTGTATCATTAGTACATTTAATGTCAATCGACAAAGTTATACCCATAGAGCTATAATTTTGGGCATCCTATTGGGTGCCTACAACTCTTCTCAGACATTTTAGAACATTCAAATTCAATCATACATAAGTTAGTATAAAAATTGATATTCAAATGTTGCCGCCGAAGAGTTATATGAGTTTTGCTTTGTTAAGGCAGAAAGCGGGGGTTTTAATTAAGAAATGAAGAATATTATAGTAGTATAAGCACTATTGGAAGTTATTTTATGTGTCAATATAGTTATTTAGAAATATTATTTTATTTAAATTCGGCAGAGAAGATATATAAAAAACTCCATAAACGTAAAATGCGGCACCGCAAAATATTAAACTATCCGCAAATATTTCGCGTCTTTCCCGATTTCCATATTTTGCAACCAATCATGTGACATACGCTAAAAAAATCCGCTGTCTGCTGTTCTGAAAACTTACCTTTATGGCAAAACATGCTATCTGCCTTTTTTTCAAAATGCACTTTTTGGCTTTAAATGGTCACACATAAAGTATAAAAAGGATTCAGTTGTCAACACTTTGTAGCATAAATAAGTATGGCAATGATACAAACATGAATGTAGATTAGCAACTCTGTATCCATCATTATAAATACAAAACTGTTTTTCAGAGATAATATACTAAGTAGAGATAGGCCACTTAACGTTAAAATCGTGTGCCTATCCTTCTGGTGGTCTGCGAACCCAACTAAACAGACTAACGCGCCAAATCTCGTATATTTTAAACTTGACAGCATGCATAATGCCATCCAAAATTCTATTTATTCTTCTGTACAAGATTTCTTTCGCATAATGTCATTCACAAAATGTGCCAAAGAGTGTATGCATTCTGCCGTGTAGATTTTTAAGTAGCACATGTTCTATTTCCAACTATAATTCTGTTCAGAAAGTGAGCGCAAAAAACTCACATTGGAATTAGAATTAACCTTTATGCTTACCAGACGGAATAGAATAAACGCACTGTTCGGATTACTCCTGCTACACAAAATTGTTAAATCTACTTATTTTTCAAACACAATAACGGACTAACCAACTTTAACAATACGTGCTGACTTCTACAATAGCAACTGCCAGATTAAAGACTCTGAAGGAAAACAATTCGCTCTAACATTAATCTACTCAATAAAAACCGAGCCATTAGGAATATAATTACACTAAAAAGTACAGTCGGCCCCAGGTACCTGGCGATGAATCATTTTTAGCTCGACGTGCGTTAACAAAATAATAATTAATTCGGGACACGTCAATCTTTTCAGACGAAATACACATTAATAATAAAAATAACGATAATGATTAAACAATAAGTAAAAACCAAATGAACTACTAACAACTAAAGGCATTGTAATATAAATTTAAAATACTCTATGCAGACTTTTAGAATTTTACACTCAGAGGGCCGAGTAACCCCTGGTTTGCACCAAAGGTACCTATACTAGTGCACCTACCTGCTGTTTTTGTTTCTCCTGTAAAAACACTATTGAAATGTTTAATTTGTTGAATATATCTATATCTATCTATCATAATATAAAATACAAAATAGGATACGGTAGCTTAAAATATTAAAAAAAAAATACCCTTACCACCTCGGTGAGTGAAGAACTCCTGGATACGTATTTCGACAACTAAGTTGCCATCCTCAGCAGAATCTACGAAGGAAGATCTCCTTCTCTCTCCTTCTATCTTCCTTCCTAGATTCTGCTGAGGATGGCAACTTAGTTGCCGAAATACGTATCCAGGAGTTCTTCACTCATCGAGGTGGTAAGGGTATTTTTTTATTTTTTACTATCTATCATAATATGAAAATGTAATAATCAAACGTCATTGTTAAAACGTAAAACTTGTACGCATATTTAAATTTACCGCCAATTCAACGATATTTTTAGTATATTATTAAACAATATAAAATATAGTCGACATTGTTTATGTTGTTTCACTAGTACGCAACTGATATTTGCCAAATCTAACAGCTCTTTTAGTAAAGTCATTATATTAAAAATGTATTATATTTAAGAAAATGCATACATACGACAAACCAATTGGATATCTAAAAATGATTATTTACTCCTAGGGAATAAGTCATAAATCGTCCAATCTCTATATGCTAATTTGTATAAACACTCTACTAAGTTTACAAAGTAATACCTTCCACATACGAACAACTTTAATGGCGTAAATTAGCAATTTGATTTCTACTACAGAAGTTTAAACTTATGGACATCAGAAACGGCGATGGCGTTACTTACTTACTATTGCCGGTGAATTTTCAAATACCATGAAATGACACTAAGAGAATTTGTTACAATCGCTGTTTTTTTACATTTGCAAGGTGAATTCTCAAGAAGTTATAAAATTATTTTGAGCGTTCTACATTATTAAAAAGAGCATTACGCGGTTACACACTGCTTTCAATAATTCTTTATTTATATTAATCTCTTTACAGGACATACATCTTACTACACTATAGCTTTCGGAATTAAACAACCGACATTTGACATTTCGTCTTTTCATAACATGGTTGCCACGCATTACAAAGCATATATGATTTGACAGATAGGGCGAGTTCTTAAATTCATCGATGGATTTAAGAACTCGTCTATATATAAATAGGTTATGGTTAAAAAAATACGAAAACTATCGATAGGACGTTAAAATGACAAATGTCAAGTAACTGTGTTGACAACTTATACCTTATCTATGCAACTCGCAACGCTCTAATTGAAGAAATCATACGCGGACGAAATATCACTAGATTTGACATTACCATGCATATGCTGAAATTGTGTTTGGTTGTGTTGATATGATTTTAATATTATCGCTGACAAAAGTCGGCTGATTCGTTGCAAGAACTATACCTGTTACTAACTATTCTAGAACCCCACCTTACCAACTTACACATGTAACAAGTTCCTCTTATTTTAGTTAGTTTTCTAATTTGTTTTGAAGCTACCCTGAAATTCCTTTCCAAACAGTTTCCATGATTTCATTTTTGTCTGTTTAATTGTCGGATTCAATATTCTTCTCTGGCTACCATATTCCTCTTTATCTTCTTTTGTGTGAATATACTTCATTCATTGCTTATTTTTTATTTCCATTGTGGGTGCCTTATTCTGATATAAAATATTGGGATACCGTGGCTTAAAATAGTAGAACTAAAACAAAAATACCATTGCCACCTCAATGCTGAAATACGTACTTATCTAGAGTCTTTCACTCATTGTGGTGGTAAGGGTATTTTTGTCTTAGTTATTCATATTTATTTCACCATTTTGTTCTTATATTTTGGGTATTACAACGTTCCACTCCACGTCCATCTGTCGGGCTTCATTTTATGTCTTTAAATATGTTCAATGTCCCCTTTAGTGCCCATATTTCTTTTCGGGCTTGGCATTCTTTTTTGATTTTTTATTTAAATAAAGAATATCCAAGAGGAATACCAAAGACAAACGGCTTTTGTATTTCTCTTGGATATTCTTTATTTTAAATTTACCCACTTTTATATTCTTTTCTTTAACCCCTCTTGTGATAGTATCACTCAGTTTTGTCGTTATCATATACTGTCACTTGTGGGTTGATAATTCTGGTTCTTTTTCTGTTCTAACGTTTTCATGTTGAAGATCTTTTCATGTTGAAAAGAGAACCACCGAGTCTTCTCTTTTCCAGGCCGATAATTTATGGATTTCAAGTTCACTAGATTGTGAAACATCACAAGTCACATGGGCGATTATCATTCTACCTATCACAGTTGATATGTACATCTCGAAAGGGTTAAATATCTGTTGATATCGGAGAAGGAACCAGCATCAATATCGAAACATATTAATGCTGGTTAACTTCGATTACTTTTGTGTTAAATTTTTCACACCACAAACATTTACGATTCTGAGAAATATAGCTCTTGCAATGAAAGAACCGACTTTTGACATTTCGTCTTTTCATGACACGGTTGCCACGCATTACAAGCATATCATATGGTTTGACTGATATATAGATATAGATGGTTTAAAAAGGTACGAATACTATCAATAGTAAATAGAACGTCAAAATGACAAATGTCAAGTGAGTTCGTTGACAACATACCTTACCTATACAACTGGCAATGCTCTAATTGTAGAAATTCTCCGCGCACGATATGTCACTACATTTGACATTACTATGCATTTGCTAAATGTGAAATTGTGTTTGGCTGTGTTGGTATCATTTTAACATTATCGGTGTCAAAGGTCGGCTGTTTCATTGAGAGAGCTATATATTTGGCGCTTCAGTAACATTTTATGTCCATGATCCATGACGATACTTACTTTCCATTATATACATATGTCTACGGAATCGTTGAAGTTCTGGGGGTCGTTGTATACACCCACCCAAGTTGAAATTAAACGTGAAGTCATCTTGATTTATGTTTATACCTGAAAGATTGACCGACGGAACAGAAACGGTCCTCGGCTAACTCAATTACCAGAAAAAAATGTAAATCTATCGATTTTGTATCGGTCGGTCGTAGAACAAGCGAACGACGGCACGAGCAGGTCGGTGACAGCAACAGCAGCAGCAGCAGCTTCCCTTCTGTCGACGATTTCTATGCCCTGCTACGCAGCTGTTTCGACCCATGAGTGTTGTGCAGACCCGATTCGGCAGTTCAGGTAAAAATATCATCCCCCCGTGTATCAGCCCGGACGATAACATTACGCCTCCTGGCAAGCAGATGTAACGCCAGCCTTCGCCAGAGTCCAGAAGTCGCGCTAATTGCCGACCTAAACTCGTAAATATTGAAGCGGATAATCAAAGGCCCGCTGGAATCGACAGCGTTGCCTTTCGCCGGATATTATATCATTTTGGGCCTCGAAATTAACGATTATAGCCATACTCAAACGGGTCGAGGAATAATACTATTATTATTTAATTATATACTACAATTTCAACAACCAAAATGTTCTAAATTTGATATCTCGCATGTATTTGTACAATGTACAATGTAATATAAAAGTTATTTGAAATAATTTTCGAATACCTAAAAAGGAAAAATATAGAAAACTTAACAAGGGATGAACTAGAAATTTTAAAATAGCGAGCTTTAATTGTCTAGTTCATCCGTTGTTAAGTTTTTCACAGACAAAGGACAGATATAAAACAGAATTAAATTACAGCATACAAATCGCTGAATACAATGGTTTTCAGAAGGATTTGATAAACAACCCCGCGAAGAAATATAAACAAAAATTGCTGATTAAAAACTGTACGAGTCTGACTTTCAAGTACCATAATTTACGCGTCGCGTACAAAACAAATAATTCTTTACATAACCTTTTAGGAAATGCCAAAGATAAAATAGAGGTACATTCGAAATCAGGAATTTACAAAATAGAACGAAGTAGATTATAAAGAATGTAAAATATATTGAGCAAACAAGGCGATTAATTTTAAAGAGCACATTGCTCATTCTGGAGGTGGTAGACCAGAAAAGTCTCGTGTTGCCCAGTATGCTCCAGAAACTGGTCACAGCATGACAAGGACAATCTTAGGTTAGTGAAATAAGTCGTTAATCTTAGAGACTTGGATCGTTGTGAGTGTATTTATATTCATAAGATTAAGGACAAGGCTACGAATTCTAACAAAGGACCCATCCCGCATTCTAGATTATACGAATTCTTAGGATAAGTTAAGTAATTGGAAATTACTTCTTCTAACAAAGGACCCATCCTGCATTCTAGGTTATACGAATTCTTAGGATAAGGATCACTTTGGCGATCTTCCACGGTTTTACCTCAGAAGTGCCACGTCTAACACTTTTTTTCCTCTGTAGGTTCTACTGAGGGTGGAATTGAGATGATGAGTGTATTTTTTTTTATTATAGTTCTCCAAATAAATGAAGCATTATTATTTATATAAGTATGAATATGAATCATTTAAGCTAATTTGAATATCTGAAAATTTATTAGAATGAAGGTTTTGTTACTACTACACACAGATTTTAAGTTTTGAGAGATTCCGTTCACTTTTGACAAAAATTGTATTTTAAGAAGTTTTATAGTGTTGGTGTTATTTTAGTGTTTGTAAGTTTTTTCCTTTATACCTTTCCAAGATTATAGTTTTATTTCCACAATTTTTACATTAGAAGAATATTTTCTTTATTTCCATAATCTTTAAAGTAATTATTAGATTAAATTGAATATTGACCGGCATAAACATCCGATTGAAAACACTAATAACATTATACTAAAAATACTCAAGCCACACTGTTGCTAAAGATTTTGTTTTCTACAAAGCTAAACTGCTGCAAATATCTGTTAGTCCAAGATGTGGACTTTAACATTCGGTCTCCATACTCTATAGGACCATCTCGTATAAGGTATGTATGTATCGCGTATTCTCATAGATTTACGATATCATACACATACCTACATATGTATACCGAAACAGTAACCTGTTGCTATTATCGAGAATGAAATACAGAGTAAGAGATTGCTTTCCCGAGCCATTGATTGGTTGTAGTATATTGTGCATATAGAGTAGCATATTGCATACTAAATAAAGCCGTACTTACAAATAAACACGGACAAGCATCTCCTACGGTATTCGTGCAGTAAAATTTTGTATTACGTGAGTAGACGAAGTTATCAGGAAGTAATTTGCGTACTTCCGGAAAAACCGGATATAATTGAGGACTAGATCTGTCGGCGTATTTCATGCATGTCTCTAACGTTCGGTGGGTACCATGTAAATGTGGACCTACACGTGTAATAAGGTATTTTCACATAAATCAGTTAACAATTTGCATGGAAAATAATATTAATTGCAGCAATGAGAAAATCGCGTTTTGTTTTTCGCGTTTGCAATCCAGACATAGTTATGATTTATCATGTATTGCTGTACGCAGAACAACAAATTGTAATGATGTAGGAGGATAGCTGAAACAGTAAAATTGTTTTAAAGCTCTCTTCATTTGGAGTAATATGCAGGGTGGCCATTTTCTGTCTCCATATATGGGTAACTTTCTTAATATTAAAATACAAAATTGGTTAAATGGACAAAGTTGGTCAGAAAATAGAGTTATAGTTGATGCTAGTGTCACATTTGTAATCCAGTACAAGGTTTGTGAGATATTCAAGAAAAATTGAAAACTTCAAAAAACTTCAACGTCAAATATGTTCACAACCCCTTAAGACATGATAAAGGTGAAAACTGTGCCTAGTATAGTAGTAGTGCCGTTGACCAAAACGATACACGCGGCAAGGCATAACTAAACGGTGCTAAGATGTCAGCAGCAGAAGAAAAAACTACCCACCTTAATTAGTGAAGTAGTCTAGGTACGTATTTCGGCAACTAAGTTGTCATCCTCAGTAGAACCTACCTCCGTGTTATTCCAGTGGTGCAGAGCATATTTTCCAGGGTACCACGTCTAACATTTTTTTTTCCTTTGCAGGTTCCACTGAAGGTAGCAATGTGCATGTAGAGTTCTTCACTCATTAAGGTGGTAAGAGCGTTTTTTGTTCCAGTTTTACTATTTCCAGCCACCGTTTGTATGTCCATACCAACTTAGCCGTTGTGATTTAATAAATTTGATTATGGCTTCTCCCCATATAACATCACTTATTTTAAAGTTCATGAGCCTCCTATACTCTGTTTTGTTGGGCCTTTTTCCTTACGATGTTTCTTTCGATCGCTTTTAAAGTAAAGGTAAATCGTTTCTGCAGCATACGTTACGGCTGGACGTACAGCAGTTTTATATTATTTCTCCACAGTCATTTCTTTCCTCTTTATCGTCGGGGTCACGTTTTCTTTCCATTTCAGAACATTATTCTACTTTATTTTATTTTATCTTGTTCAGTTTTATTTCGTCATCTGCTCCCTGCTCTGGCCTCTATATACGTATATCTCTTATGACCATATTACCGTAGCTGCATTTCTTTAATGAGCTAACATCAGAGTGTTCGGGCATTATTGATAAATACATTTTCCATCAGCTCTTTTAGCGAATTTTCTACGCTTATGCCTATTCTTATTCCAATATACTTTGATTATGTTTGGTAGGGAAGAGTAGATATAATCATTGGTCAACATAGATTTCTTTAATGCATTAATGGGTCCTTGTGTATCGCGTGGGTTCTTTGCATTCTGCCTTAGATGCGTTGATAAGTTTGAACGTATCTGGGCATATTTGTTACGTCATATTCATTCAACCACGCCCCAATTTATTCTGCAACCAATCAATTGGCATATCAATTTCGATAGCCAAACGACAAATTTGCTTCTGGTTAAAAGAGAAAGTACTCCAATTTTGGAGCAGTTCTCCTGGTTTGGTACATCCGAAGGAGTGTATTTCACCCAACCATGTCAAAACCGGAGAATTACTAAAACTTGATCGTAAAAGGATCAAAATAATCACTTCTGTGTTTACAGGTCACTGCAAACTCAGGAAACACCTACACAGAATCGGATTATCGGAAGGAACCGGCTGTGCATGGAGGATGAAGAAACAGTTGAGCACGTTATGTGCCACTGTCCGGCGGTCACCCGCACCAGGTTCACCATGTTTGAGAGGGACATTACCACCCCAGCTGACCTGAAAAATTCCTCATACGCAAAATTCTGAGCTACCTCAAGGGCCTGGACTTGTTGAATGAACTTTAAGATGCCATCCGCTCCACAATAGAACCAAGCGGCCGAGGTGGAAGGAGCGATCGTCAATCCAGCGGATGGCATCCTAGTTTCAAGTAATGAAGTAAGTAGAAACGTTAATTCGTCTCGTTATTTGCCTCTGGCTGGCCTTAGTGTACCTATACTTCCCACCGTATAGGGTTCTAGTTGACCTTATTGAATAACCGAATATATCGAATACATAATAATAGATTTAATAATTTAATTTGCACCCGATAATAAGTTCAAAACGAAGGTATGTAATGGTCGCGTATACTACAGAAAAATTCGACAACGATAATACAAGATCAACAAAAAGACAACGAGGTGGTGAGAAAGATCATACCAATTTATACTTATGTTGTTTATGTAAATGTATTCTAGTATTAACAGTAAGTAGCTTAAAACCGTTGTTATAGACTAATATTTCCTAATTTATTTAGCGAATGGTATCGATGAAGAAACCTTTCCGCTGCTGTTATCATTTCGTATCTTTCATATAGGCAAATAAATGTTAAATGTTAAATAAACATAAAACACCTGAGCATACATATATGGATTGACGTCCCTATACTTATACTTTAGTAAACCAACTGTTTACGACACAGTTAGTTACCCTTGCGGAACGTACATACGTACTTATATGTAAGATATTATGGGTGGAATGAACGTGAAAGGAAGAGAGCCAGAACAATTTAATTTATTCAACGTAATATTTATCGAGGACTCGCCCAATAGCAGGTGGTTGTTCTAACCCCCTTCCGTCGTATGGCGGCTCGCGTTCCTCTGCACCAGGAGGAAGTGTATCCGTCCTCCTATCTACGTTTCCGGCCTTTTCACGTGCATTTCCCGGGGAGCACTCGTCTATGACTCGAACATTATTGCACAGTGAATTCCCTGTGATGTCGATGCCTTACCGGTGAGACAAACGTATGTATGTATGTATAGGTATGTAAGTTGCCTTTGGTTTAGAGCGCGCACGGTTTGACGTCTCGACGCCGCCGGGATCCTTTGTGCGGCCATTGTTGACGACGTCTCGTAATTCAAACAACATTTATCTCCCGTGCGTGGTAAGCGACATCGTACAAATATAATAGGTAACCACATGGACATATTTTAATGACGTCTTGTTGTGATCAGTATAGCCAACCCTTATAAAGTAATGTACGAGTAATAAAGGAAGTTAGCGGTGTCGGCAATAAACAATATTATTTACGTACATATTTGCGTCAAATGCAACAATTTAAAACAAGGTCATAATGTACGTAGCCCAGACAACATACTTCAGATTTTTACGTTTTATGAAACGCTTAAAAACGTTTATTCGTACCGTAGATTGGAGCGATATTGATCAAAATTAAACATTGGATGTAAATATCTTTCGGTGTATATAGCGTGTCCCAAAAAGTTTTATACAAATGGAGAAAAAGTTCATCTTACATTTCACAAAAGAAAATATTCTTGATAAAAAGCTCTGCATGGCTTGTAGATCCATAATTAAGTACAAAATTTTTAAAACATTGGCTGGAATACAGGGAAAATCAAAGTCATGATTTGGAGTGAGAGTAAAATATGTTCAAACTGTAGCGGGGAGCAAAATGTTCATTGAAATTGTTATTAAGTAGCAAAAAATTATGCCCAGTTGTAGATTAAAATTAAAAGATATTTCAATAAACACGTCAGCAATTGCTAGATTAATGCGCAGTACGAAACATTGTATGATCCCGTACATAATAAGCGCCTGGTTTTGTTTTATACACACGTTCTTGATATAATGCCTTGGAATATCTAATAACTGCCAACAAATGCCAAATGTTACATCAGTGTGTGTTTGCAATAATTAGAGAAATGCCAGTAAAACTGAGTATTGACGATAAAATTGAAATTGTTCTTATTGTTGGCGAAAATTATAAAACATGTAGGAAAGTAGCAGAAATTTTTAATAATCGGCACCTCGATAAAATAATACAATTCACAACTGTCAGATATGTAATAAATAAATTCAAGAGTTCTGGAAGCCTTGAAAATAAATTTAGAAAGAAACATCAGGCATGGGTTCGAAATGAAGATATTGAAACTGATGTGACGGTATCGGTCGTGGAAAATCCAAAATATTCACTTCGAAAAAGATCCAATTTATTAAATGTAAGTAAAAATACAGTTGCACGAATTTTAAAGTCAAATAAATTTAAATCATACAAACCCCAATTTACCCATACTTTAAAAGAAAGAGATGTTGAACAAAGGTTCGAATTTTGTGCTCGTATCCAAGGAGAATTGGAAGATAACAGATTTATGACACGACAAGTACTGTTCTCTTACGAAGCAACGTTTACGTCTAATGGTACAGTAAGTTCGCAAAATTGTCGATGGAGGAGCGATGTTAATCCCAATTTTCATGTCCAAACCAGAGATCAATATTCATTTAAAACTAATGTATGGTGCGGCATTTACAAAGACAGAATTTTTGGACCATTCTTTCTTCGAAATAACATGAATGGAGAAAGATACCTACAATTTTTAAATAATCAGTTGTCTGACTTTCTTGATGAACTATCACTAAATGAACGAGGAAAAATATGGTACCAGCAGGATGGAGCACTGTAACAGACCAACCGTGATTTATTCAATCAAGGATTATGTTTTAACTAAATCCTGATTATATATGATGGCACGAACGAAAGCAGCTATTGTATACAAGGTTTGCATGAAACATCTTTAGTCAGCGGTCGCCATTTTATTAAACGGATTTGGTTTCCGCTTATTAAGCGTCGCGCTTTCTTCAAACTTCTTTCAAACTTGAGAAAAATATATTCTCATACACTCCCTTTTCTCATACTCATACATGCCGGGTTTTATAGATATTGACGTTCGCAAGGAACTAAATAACCTTAGATTTTGTATCTTCGATGTACTTTTTTTTCATATTTGAGTGCGTCTTCTATAGTAACTGATAGCGTTTTCGGCTAGCAGCATTCGGGCGCACTCTTCTGCGCTGTACTGCAGTGTTTATTTTTGGCCGGTATTTTCAGTTTGCGCCCTCAGTGTTTTTGAGTTCTCAGTTAATTTCTCATTTCAATATACTTCGCACCGAGTTCACATTTCTGAAACCAACATAAAATTTGAAGGGTTTGTTGACTTTAGGATTTTGTAACGATTTTTTAGACTCATCTATAGATAATAGCGAAGAAGAATGTGTAAGTATTTTAACTGATACAACAGAAAAGGTAAAAGCAGCAAAGAAATCAAACTTTTATGGTAAGTTGATGTAAATTTTATGTCTAATATTCTTTATTACTAGGTGACAGTTAAAACACTAAAAATATTAAGGTTATAATAGTGATATACATTAAATGAGCAATAAAACTAACCTGAACTTTTACTAACACATGTAT
>JARFOC010000578.1:142158-164564 GCA_031763485.1 Osmoderma eremita
CTATTCGTTCTAAGAGGCGATCCGTTCTTGCCGTGGTTCGCCGTTTTCTTCCGGATTTAGGTCTATTTTCGTATCTTTCGGTCTCTTTATACCGTTAAGGAGTGGTCTGAACCGCACATCGCGAACACTTAACATTAATGAGTTGCTTGAGTCATTAACATGCAGGACATTCGCGTATGTTCATGGCACGGCAAAATCTTTCAAGCCGTCTGTTCTTCAAAAATTATGTAAATCTTTTGATTTAAGCAAGTTGGAGTATGCTGTGGTTGTTTGATCTCCAAACTATTTGCGTTATCAGTTTGCCATTGAATGTGTTCAGCGTCGTTACCTAAAATTTTAGAATGGCTTTGACCCTCGTAGGGGTATTGATTATACGCTGCTATTGAAATGCTGCGATTGCATGTTATGGCAATCGCTTCAGTTTCTGTGGCGAGGTGCATAGTTCTCACTTTCTGTGGAAACTATTGCACGAGCGAAGAGACTATTCAGATCTTCTGGCGTATGTGGGTTCCATGTTCCTAGTACAAACGCCAGATGTCCTCCGACGTTTCATTTTCCTACCTCAAAATCCAATCTCCTGTCACGCTCGCCAATGGCTTCCATATGACGGGGTGACGAGAAACACTACAGCCACATATTTTTGTAGAATATTTAATAGTTTTCTATGATTTATTGGTTTTTTTAATTGCTATTACATCACTAATGCATGTACGATGTTAAATATATTATTATCATTGTATTTATTTTTGTACGGAGGCGATCTTAATGTCTAAATTTAAAATACATATGTGGCTATATGTATGGTTATTTTAATTAACACATTAGATTGCAAGGATTGTGAGGCAGCACAATAAACACACTATTCGGATTACTCCACCAGCACAAAGTATTAATTAATTCGGGACGACACGCGTTTCGGGAATACGCGGATCCCTATTATCAAGTCGAATAACCAAATTCTGTTATTTCCGAAACAGGTGTCGTCCCGAATTAATTAATACTTTGTGCGGGAGGAGTAATTCGAACAGTTTGTTTATTAATTAATACGTAGTCGAAATTTTATTTTGTTTGTGTTCATAAAAAGCAATTTCCGAAATTACTTTTTATTTTTGATTACTGCTATTGTAAAACATTGTCAGCCCTTAAACATCAACCGCAAATGATTTTTGGGTTATGTATGATATAAGGGCTGTTGTATATAAGTATTTTATCTAAAATAGTAAAATGGATGCTGGAAAACATCTTTTCAAAACGACAATAAAAACAAAAATAAGTCTCTTATTGTTAGTGAGATAAAAGCTGTCACATCGCCCAGATTCTATTCATAGGTTACACTGAGGTAGTCAGTAGCGTCATTCGTTGCATAGAAGAATATATTAGCATCATAACTAAATGGGAAATGCTCGCAAACAAAGGTATTAGACAATTTGCTAAGGTAGTAAGAAGGAGCAATTTGTCCGTACAGAAATTGTCGGTGATGCATCGTAATATAACTGGTCTCTTTATTAATAATGTAAAACTTTCTAAGAGCGTTCTTGTAGTAATAATGGAACAGTCTGGAACAATCAATGTCACGTAACAATACTGTGGAACTAAGTAACCCGTTATACATATTTAGAGTGGTACAAATTAAATGATATATTCCTGGAAAGTTGACTACATACATATGCCCTTAACGTTTTTTCAGGGTTCATTTCAATGAACCCTGAGTAAAACCCTGATATTGTCTCATTGCAGCATTATTTAACTTTTATTTAAATTTTGAAGTAACTTTATTCTATCCATTTTTCTTGATAAATTGTGTTAAGAATATATACAATTGTAAAATCAACAGGTGGCTTTCTTTGGACGAAATAACATAATTTTGGGCCTACTACATGGTCAGGAAAAGCCAACATTATTCTAAGATATACATAAACATCTCGGCACGAATCTCAATAGCAATGGTTGTTTAAGAATGTTTGTTTTTGTTATTTAAAAACAAATAATCTTTCCAAGGAACTGCTTTTTTTTTCATTATTACACCGCTAGAATCTTGGAGTAAATAAGCTAACCAGAGCTGGGATAATTTTTTGCTCTATTTACACAGCTAACAGAAACTAGACAATTTCTATAAAGTTGTTCGGGATAACGCGCTAACGTTGTTTTAAATTGCACTGTAAGAAATCTCGGGAGTTTCACCTCTGAAATCTGTAATTATACTTCAAAAATCTTCGAATATTACCGTAGACAAGTATAATATATAGAATGAGCTTAGGGATGTGCGATCTTCGGATCGTATAGGAGCTGCCATTCTGATGGATGACAGGTCCGTACTAAAACAGAGACGTAACGCTGATAATGTAATACAATATGTTTCAAAACTAATAGTTATTTAGGTAACGTGGTCCTACTTTGCTTTTATAGTACAATTATGCACGCACATTATTTAAATGCAATGAAATGAAACTGCAACGAGTTTTACTTCTGTTAAAACAGTTTAATCGAAGTTTTTGTTACATCTTTGTAATTTTGTCAAAAGGCTATGGTACGATGGTGCGTGCATGTGCACGGTAAATGTACATTTACTCAAAATAAATATTTTTAATGAACTAGTAAAAATTGTCATTACTTATTACCAAGAAATTCCTAGCTCTGTTATTACATTTAAGTTTTACTTCATTTCATATTTTGGTAGGTTTAGTAAATAGACATTAGGTTATATTCGTTTCTTTATTGATCACTAAATAATACAAGTTTGTTTAACTTTTTTCTTATTGAATGGCCTTGTACTTCCTGGGTATAAAAGCTTTTTGCACCTCATCTATTGACCCTTCTAAATAATTGATTCCAGCTGCAGACAACATAATTGTTTGCTGTAATGTAAGTATTACTTTTGTAATGACAGAACTTTTTTCTGTAATTTCACAATTACTGCTCTTTTGTAACTCAACATATTACTATTTTTTCGTATTTCTCCTACGTAATTGAATATTTTCTCTATGTTGGTAAATTGAAGAAGACAAAATTTATACCACTGATCTCATAAACTTCATTTTAAAAGCTATTCTGTAACTATGAAGCCTTTTTATGAATTTAATTTTTCTATCTCATGTGCTACTTGAAGTACTATTTGAAGATGTAAAACTCCTAAAAATATTTTATCAACAATGCAATACTCTTTAAGTATATATATCATAATATACGTAAGGAGGATATCAATTTGTTTTAGTTTACCTTACTCCAAAAGTGGACCCTTCCTATATTTCCCTCCTTCAAATGAGGTCATAAACCTCATTAGCTCATAAAGATAATGATCTTGTTGATGTCATGTTAGTGATAGACTAAAGATTATATGCATCACCATGTTTTACTATATTAGTAAGATTACTTGAACCAGGCATGTTTTGTGAACTAAAAATTTTATAGGAAATAAGAAATTTAAAAGTAAAAACAAACGTACAGTAACACACCCTCAGACGCATCAGACATTCTGGCTTTCTTTGGGGAGCTAGGACATATATCTTCCATCAGATCCAACGTAGGCAAAGCATTATGTCGAAGATATCTCTTTCCACATTCTATAGTAATATAATCGATTTTAAAATGTTTGGAACATATCAACAAGGTAGATTTCCACTCGATGCTTTTTTTCCAAATTATTCAAATATTTGTGAAATTGTTTGCCTTTTGGAACTCTAAAAATTTCGAATATGGTAAGTTGGAGTTAAGTTATATGTAGTTCTTACTGATGGAAACTGGTGTCACTATTAGGAGATAATTGTCTACGAATGTTTCTACACCCAGGCACACTACAAGTCATTCTATAACATAAACAGCGATTCATATCTTTACACTCAAAAAAATTACACTACAAACCTTACTAAATGTTCGTACTCGATCTTACAAATTTAGCTTATTATAATACAGTCCAAGGGTGTGAATATTATTTACCTATAACTTCAAATTAATAAAGAATCACTTACTAAAACATTTACTTCAAAAAACACCTATACAAAATATTTATAAACAGAATAATCTTAAAAATAAAACACGATCGACAAAACTCAATATACAATAAATATAACCTGAACAATTCACTAGGGACCATCTAAAAGCCGTCTGTTTAACAGATCATCCATCAAAATGGCGGCCTCTATAGAGTCCGAAGAATTGCGGATGTGCAATGGTCTAAACGCTTTCTAATAGCATTATACTTGTCAATGAATATTACCGGAAATTTGAGGTAAACGAACTGTTATCCTAAAAATAAGTTAAAACATACTTCTGTCATAGAAACTTACACTTATAAAGTTAAAAATACCCGATTGTTTGGTTTATTTTACATTTTAATCGGTTTATTTACTTATTCTCGTATATTTCTCCAGCTACGAACTTTTCACTTACATTTGCCGTTTTTTCGTAGTAAAGATAATTACTCCTATTATGATTTCTACCATTCTTTTGAAAACATGGTTTCTAACGGCCTGAATGGTTAAGTACTCTTGGATTTTTTACCAAATCCGTTATGCATGTATAAAAAATATACTTGGTAGTAGTACAAATAATTCTGACCCAAACCCAGATATACGCAACAGTGTATTTTACATACGTGTTTGTATTTGCTTAACAAATAACTATTTAAGTGCACAGAAATTGTATTAAGAACGCATCCCTATTATACATATATCTGTATTTATTAGATTATTATATTAGATTAGATTAAGAAAAAAACAATAAAAAATACCCTTACCACCTCGATGAGTGAAGAACTCCTGGATACGTATTTCGGCAACTAAGTTGCCATCCTCCGCCAATTGCCGAAATACGTATCCAGGAGTTCTTCACTCATCGAGGTGGTAAGGGTATTTTTTATTGCTTTTTACTATTTTAGGCCACCGTATCCTATTTTGTATTTTATAGATTAAGAAAAAAGACAAGCTTTGACGAGATGATTCTTATGTTATACGTTTTCTCCTTCCACAACAGTTGCTCGCCCGCAGCGTGTGTTACCTGGTATATCTGCATTTCTCTCGATAGTTATTACTGGTGTAAAAGATTTTGGGTATATTGGCAAGTAAGTTTATTGTATTCTTATCACATGTATATGTGACAATGATTAGTAGTGTATTTGTATGCCTTTTAGTATATGTGTACAATATTCAACCTTGAATCCATTCTACTGCGCATTAAAATCTTTCTTTAATGTCTGTTTTAGGTAATATTATTTGTCAATAATTAAAAGCAAGAAGAATTTATGAAGAATAAAGGTAATTGCTTACATTGGAGATAGTGTAACCTTTGTTTTGCCGTGGATTTTGTTTTTCAGCAATGTTTCATTTCAAATGATTTATCGGAGTAGAAAACCTTGCACTTTGAATCATCAAGTATGGAAAATAAACTGTACGTGTTAATATACACAATTATAAATGTTTGGTTTAGTAATATATAATAATATGGTAAATTGCATTTTATTGTTTTGTCTCTAAATAATTCGCAAATGAAGTTAATCCCTCAAAGCAAAATGTTAAAATGGTCAATAGTATTTATGTTACTTGGCAGAGGTGACTGAAATTTAGAGATCCCAGAATGTAGCACTTGCAACATGTAGTATATGTCTAAATTGTTGAGGCTATTTTTTCAGATTCAAAAATTGAAAAATTGCTGTTTGTCATTGAAATATAGGTAGGATTACCCTACAATGTAAAATTAACAGGTAATAATTTAGAAGATAAGATTATGTCGGTAATATTTCACCGTTGAAATCCCCATGAGGTATAAAATCCACCGAGAAAAATACGTAATAAAATGGAATTTTAAAGGTGCAGGTAAATTGATTTGTGGTAATTTTCACACACAAAGTAAATTTACACAAAAAATAGGAAGTAACAGATTTGCTTTCCATTTTTTTGGCGTAAAATTCCCAGTAATTTGTAAGCAAAAGTATTACAATTATATTAATTCTTTTTCTGTGTAGGTAAAATTCCGAGATCGAGATTCCTTAAAACAGTACTAACGACGGTCCTGTATCATTTAATTGATCTTGGGCCGCAAGCCGAGTCATTACCATGCCGTAGGTAGGAACACGTGCGGCAGATGTTCCCAGCAATGGACACCTTTATCTTTTACCACCCGGCCCTGCTCGACCGCTCACTTTCGTATCCGAGTCGTCGGCATCTATCCTTGCTCGGGAGGCTGTAATCAACTGGATTTAAAGCGAGAAAGATGACGTTCGATCGTCGTGAAAAAATCCGTCGAGACCAACCCCATCGCGTCTGCTATGCAGGAAATCGAAAAGGTGAATAGTTTGGTCGTCGGAGTCGACAGCTGTTCCTTAAAAGTTATTTTCCTCTCCTGCTGCACAATGCCGACGTGTGCAGCTTATATTGGTAGGTATGTGTTTTCAACATAAGTGACACCTTGCATTGA
This sequence comes from Osmoderma eremita, assembly GCA_031763485.1. Taxonomy (NCBI): domain Eukaryota; kingdom Metazoa; phylum Arthropoda; class Insecta; order Coleoptera; family Scarabaeidae; genus Osmoderma; species Osmoderma eremita. Next base: position 148,567 of record JARFOC010000578.1, read on the forward strand.
AACTGGAAACTAAAGTGTAATTTTAAGCTTCGCCTCACAATCTATTGTAGGATGGATCTGAATGCATGCGAGGTGTGATTACACTAGTCGTACAAATGCTACGTATTTAATTATAAAATAATTATACTCTATATTTATAATTATATTTTACCATACCACGTCATTACAAAAGATATGCCGTTAGACATAAAAAAATCACTGTTATCCGTATTGTTAAAAATCACCGAAAGTATGTTTCAAGTTGTAAGACATAATTTTTTTTTATCGAAAATGGTAGTTTTTCTATGAATAACGTGAAGTTTTTTCCCACAAATATAATTACAATTAGAGCCAGGAATATTTGCTCAGAGGAAGGAGGTAGAAAAAAGGAGTTCCACAACATCACCCACACACTAAAACAGAATGGTTATACGAATAAGACACTGGCAGAAGCAAGGAGGAATAGGGTACCAAAGCAGGATCAAGACCCATATCTACAAGGCAAGGTATGGACAACATCAATCCCGTACGTAAAAGGCCTATCAGAAAAGATCAGGAGAATAGGCAACAAATACAAAACCAGAACAGCTATAACAACAACAAACACGAAGCCAGACAACGAATATCAAAAAACCAAAGAATGTATATACCAAATACCGTGTGAAGTACATACATCGGAGAAACAGGCAGACCCTTGCAAGTCAGAATCAAAGAACACCAAAAACTGGTCCGATTGGGGGGAAACGCAAAAATCGTGCTTGGCTCAACATGTTTGGAAGAAGAAAATAGGATTGATTCGGACAAAGCGACAATCCTAGCAAGAGAGAGAAATTACACCACTACGCATATGGCTGTAGCTTAATTGACTGAGTGGTTAGTGTGCTAGATTAGTAAATATTCGGAATTTCGAAACCGGGTCAAATCTCACACAAGCACAAAAAATTGGTTTCGGATACATTGCCAAATAAAGTTACAAAAATCAGTTTGGCAAGAATCGGCTTTTCTCAGAGCTACCCTGAAGACGAAAATATTGCTGAAACGTAGGATCACCTAAATTCAACAAACGATGGAAATAGCCCAAACAACCACAACTCAATTAATCATCTATCGTCAACAATCTCTTGTCATGAGTTACAAACACAAAGGTATTAATAACGAGCTCCAACCTGGGTGTTCCTGGCAACAACATTAGCAAAATAGGGATTATGGAAATTGGATTTTTATTTTATTTCATTATATACAGCCCGCGACAAGATTATGGGATAACATCCTTGTTCAAGCATGGAACAAGTTTAGTTGACTTAGCATCCTAAACGCCGGTTGTACCAACTTAGTTCAGGGTTAAACTAGGTGTGAAAGTCTTCGTCAACAAACGCCAGTATTTTTTTGCATTCAAGGCACCACACAGAACACTGCTTCAATACTTGATATAACACTGAGCGTTATCCAATTCTATCTCTGACAGCGCTACGTCCAACATTATTTTCCTTCGTAAATTCTGCTGAGGATGGCAACCTGTTGCCAAAATACGTAGCTGGAGTTTTTCACTTATCAAGATGGTAAGAGTAAAAATTACTCTTACCATCTTATTTTTAAGTAAAAATTTAGATTCTTCCTTTTTGGCAATTTTTTATTTTCAATAAATCTGATTATTACCCGGCAATCTGTTACCTTTTATGTCATACCGAGTTTATATGATACTTTTACATGCTTATAAAAATGAAATTAAATAGGTATCTCTTTAAAATAATCTGTTAAAAAGTTATTCATTGACGGTGCTTCGTTCGCGGTAGGAGAAAGGAGAAAGAAGTCGTCATTTGTGCAGCCTGTATCTGCTTATAATTACAAAGTATCCTACACGTTAAAGTCTATTTACAGACAAATCCTTCAATTTCCGGAATATCTGTAGAAGCTGTCTTAAAATTGCGAGGTAGATTCTAAGTTACATTGAAAAGGTGCTTTGCTTTCAGTACATCATGTGAATACGGAACTACTGAAAGCGGTAGCTTGAGAACTGAACGAAAAGGAATAACTTCTCATTACTAGATAATCCGTATACGAGAAAATAACATCGAAATAAGGTAGTGTGCTTATACACTATAAATTATTTCAAAACAAAATATATATTTTTTAAAATTTTTATCAACGATAGTTGTTCTAAAAAAAGCAACTTCTGCACTAGGAGAGCGAAAATACCAATTGAATTTTAGGTTTTGTGTCTGTAGCATAAAATAATTCAACATTCATTTAACTTTATATATGATGTGTTACATTGAATTTAAGCATCTTCTTCTTCTTCTTCTTGACCTCATGGCGAACAAAGTTGAACCTAGTTCTGTATTCTTCCCATGCTGAAATTCCCTCTATTTCTGTCGAATACTTGTGGCGTTAATCAATGGTTACTGGATAATGAATTTAGTTTCCCGATTCCTCGGATAGAATGTAATAAGGTCTTCGATGTTTACCTTCCCTGTATTGAGAATATCCCGATGTGGCGATTGTTGGGTTTTCATGGTCCTGGACTTTGGGAAAATATTTCCGGGCAAGTACTTTAATATGTGATAAAACTGAGGGGATTTTTAGGCCCCTATTGATGTTCAAATTCCTGACATACCAGGGAGCGTTAATAATAATCCTACTAAGGAATCTATTTTGTTCCCTTTGAATTTTCTGGAGGCGTGTCTTTGCAGCATTACCCCAAATTGGGGCAGCATACGTGAGCCTGGCATCGACAACAAGCTAGACTGAATTGTTATTTACTTCTCCAGGAATCTAGAGTAACAAACGCCAAAAGTGCTACAAAAATTAACCGATAAAATGCCCCTGCCACAACTATTAAAGACGAACTCGTGTTTCGAAACTCGAGTGCGTCTTTAATGCTTGTACCCCTTTCATTGCTTTTGCTTGGTATAAAGATTCCAGCAAGAAAGCATGGGCCTGTAATGGAATCTAGAGTGGTAAATGAAAATTATAATCTTGTTGATATTGTTGAAAGCCTAAGGCATTCAAATTGGATTTCATAAAGTTTTAGTTTAAGAAATTTGAAAATTTGTGCAGATATTGCGATTGATGGATATTATTACAATCAATGCGACTGGCTCAATACCAAACTCACAAGGTTAGAAAAGAAACCTTTTATATTCGTCATGTTATTAAGTGAAATGTATATTCAGATGTTTAAAAGGAAAAGAGAAAGAGTAAGCGATCAGTGATGGAGTTTAAATATATATCAAAATAAATAAATAATTGCAAAAATGAATATTCGAATGAATATGCGTGTGCGACCAAACGTCGAGAACTATTGTATCCTGCATCATAATAATGCGCCTTGTCACACAGGAATATCCATAAACGGTATTTTTGTCAGTAAAAATATTTCTGTGGCTCCGCAGCCTCCTTATTCAACCGGACTTGGGTCATTGTGACTTTTCCCTCTTCCCAAGATTGAAAATTCATCTGAAGGGACATCACTTTGGGCCATTCGAAAATATTCAAACGGCTGTAACCGACCAGCTGAAGGCAATTCCAATATCCGAGCTCCAGCGCTGCTATGTGGAATAGAGACATCGTCTCCAACGCTGTGTGGCTTCCCAAGGGAGTTAACGTTCAATTGTAATTATATTCAAATAAAAATATTTTAAAAAATCGGTCTCATTACTTAATTTACACACCTCGTATATCTAACTAATGCAATTACTAACCCGCCACGTCCATTGAACCATAGTAATCAGCAATACTGTAAAAGCAACGCTCAGTAAAAAAAAATTTTTAGCTTCTTTCTTGTACCGCGGATTATCTAACGCTCGCAAGTCTCGGGGTAATTAATTAAAAACTTTTACGCAGGTGAACCTTGGACTTTTTTCATACCAGGCTGATTTATGACCCGGTACGGAATAGTTGAATTTACCTCTCGTGTCATAGGTCCTGTTAAATTTAGTATTACGATCAAAATGCGACTACAGCACAAGAATCGGTTCCCCGCATTGATGGCATTGTTCTTATTAAACGTTTCTGTAAGCCAAAACACCCTGAGGAATCAGGGGATTGGTACGAAAACAGAATACCATAACGCAGACGAGAGGAAACGTGTGCATGGTAAAACATCAACAGTGCGTCGATTTCAGCACATTTTCGAAGCTTGAGTAATACGTAGTTCAGTGATGATAGTTTCGAGCAAAGTTCGGAAACATGGTGACTCAACGAGAGTGATAAATCAACCCAGCAACCTAAGAACTTAGCATCCACCGATACACGTACCGTCCCACCGCGCAGGCGAACAAGCGGAGAACTATTCGCAACTCGTCTAAATGAATGAAAGTTCAACAATGCAGGACTTTATCTGGAAAACAGTCGTTCAAGTCATTAAGAAATAAAATGAACAGAAGTGGGCCCAAAATCGATCCCTGAGGCAAGCCTTGAGATATCTGCAATTAAGAGGGATAGAAAGTCCGGTCCCCACTGCAAATCTTAATGAGTCAGGTACGGCCGCTCAGGAAGGATAAGATCCACTGTTCACAACATCCTACCAAACCATATAGTGACCTGAAAGATTCCTCATTGAACAAGATTCTGAGCTACCTCAAGGGCCTGGACTTATTTGATGAACTCTAGGATTGCATCCACTCTACAATAGGACCTAGTGGCCGAGGTAGAAGGCGCGATTGACGATCCAGACGGATGACATCCCTACATCAAGTAAATCAAGTAAGTAAGAGCTTCAAATAACGCATTGTGTGTAGACCGAGATTTAACGAAACCAAAATTATATTAAATTTATCAAAAATGACACCATACGGGGGAACATAACTTTTTCGAATACTTTTGAAAAATTAGATAAAACTGATAGCGGTCTGTAATTGGATACCAATGGCTTGTCGCCTTTCTTGTGAACTGGTATTACCTTTGGCGATTTTAAAATATCTGGTAATATACCCTCAGAAAAGGATTTATTAATAATCATTGTCAATGAAAAACATATAAACTCAGCAACGTGTCTCAGTATGTTACAAGGGATATCATCAATTCCTGAAGACGTTTCCTCCGATATGGATACGATTATGTTGAAAATTTCACTTTCATCAGTAGGATTTAAAAATAACGTATTACAAGCGTGTCCTTATTTAATTCAACGAAATGACATTTAGTTGTCAGGTATTTCCTAGATTTCAATGCCAAATCAGATCATAAAAGTAGTATATTAGAATTGAATTAGTTTCTAGAGATAAAACTTATGCACAGCATGGTGATTCCAGCAATAAACCATGGGTCTATAATGGAATTTTTGTCTATCGCGGTATATGTAAGTTGGTTTCGTGCGACGTAATGGCTAAGACAATTTAAACGCGGCAATCAACTCCTCTTTCCATAAGAACTTTGCCTGCTCGGAATTTTAAATATTTTTCTTGTTTCTGCGATATTTGCGAGTATCATTTTAAGTGATCGATCTTGTATGTACGCACTTATAACATAAATTCATTCTACAAATTTTAAAGTGTAGCATAATAAAGAAAGTTATACGCTATATGTAAACGAGATACCATAATTTAACAATTTAGCTGTTTACGATATTAAATTCCGCTCAGGGAATATGTAATTGATACGTTCGGCAAATTGTTAACATAAGCGCTGCTAATTTGCATTTGTTTAGAGCAATAAATGTTTGTTATGCTAATATAACTTTTCACTTCTCGTTGTTACAGACGTTATTCAATGTTAAGAACTTCTATCGCAATTTTCAATAATGACCTCGTTAATAGTGAAAACTATAATACGAAGGCAAAGTAGTGTTTTGATTTGTGACAAAACCTTTAGGAATCACACACAAGCGGATCAATTTCTTTTACAATTTTAAATAGGCACTATATGAAATTATCTACAAATATTTCTGCGACAAAATTCTATATCAAGTATGCATTTGCGTTGTTCCCTCTAAAAAACGGTTGTCTTTGTTTTCTTCTAGGAGATGTATTACGTGTCTGGCCATCTCCAGTTCAAGTGCGCGGTTACATAATCCTTTTTCTATAACTCACTATTAATAATGGCCCTTTCCAATTAAATACTTCTTATTTCCGATTTATCCAGCACCGACGCAATATCAAAACCGGTACGTGAGTGCGAATATACGGCTCGCTCGTGCAGTTAATTAAATTCTCTTGTAACCTGAGTAATGTCCTGTAATTATTAATTCCTCCGCGAAGTGAATTACTCCCGTGTCAGATGGCAGACAAGAAGTATGAATGCGTGTTCGCAAATTCTTTTAAACCAATTTGCTTTTCTTGTCCGGTCGAAAAATTGTAAGTATGCCAGCGTTGACTGAATCGTGTATGCAAATGGCGTAGAATCATCTTGAGCTCAGTATCTTCATCCAAAGGAAAACGTGTTCTGCTGCCATCTGGTGTTTTAAATTACTTCTTGTATCTAGCCTGAAATGCATAAGTGAGTATCTGATTTTAAATGGTCTTTTAGTGCAACTATATGGAATGAAGTCGATGGCTAGCTTGTCGTTTTTTCTTGTCATTGCCCACGATGTCTGGTTAGACCCATGATGGTATGGCAGACAAAGATACAGAGTCTTGCATGTGGGCGGACAGAGACGAGCATTGCGTGTCCTGGGCGGACGGAAAGGTACTCAGTTAATGTACTGATCGGTGGAGAACAAACCGGTGCGGCACCCTGATCAGACAAAGACTGTTGTCTCGCGAATGAGCCGAAACGAGCTGTCGAAACGAGATCCCGCGAAGAACTCCAGAAGGGAATTGAACTGGTTTTGGGAATTTTCTCCCGAAGAAGATTTGCAAAATTACCTGGACTGGCGAAGCGTTCAACCAATCAGATGGCCAGAAATATTCAATTAAAATATTATAGGAGAACAGAGCTTTACGGTGTTTGAATGACGGGCTAATTACGTATTCACTCGTTCAGATAATTTGCAATGTAATACGGATTAAAATGATATCTGACAACACCATATTTAATAAGACAGAGATTAAATATAATTTAAAATTCGAATAATCAAAATGCATATCTTCTGTATGCACCGAACAAAGAGGGTTTCTGTTGTCTACCTGATCCAGGATGTTTGTTACTAGGGGCAGTTAAAGTCATGACGTATTCGTACTGTCGGTATTTTCGATAATTAATGTAAATCGATTTATTGCTTATTTCATAAAAGAAATTTATGATGCATCACAGATGTTGACTAAAATCTACGGGAAAACAATTCTTAAATAAATAGTTACGAAACATCATAAAATAATATTTTAGAAAAAGAATTGTTTTCGCTTACACACTGGGTGTAACAATGAGCTTATTGCTGTACTTTGATTCTTTCCAACATATTCGGTCGTTGATTTCCGCCTCGAGGTTTGTTGAATAGATGTATGGAAATCATGTGGTCTGATTGAAAGAAAATTCTTTGCTGTAATAGTAATGATGTATTGGTTAATCTTAATTCAGATTTAAAACATCAATTCTTATTATTATTCACTTTTGGCATTTATAGAAGGACATGCAATATAATATGAAAATATCTAAGAAAATCAGATTCAGAATAAATCTCCCCCCACCCCTCCCAAAAAAAAAGAATCTCTAACCGTTACTAAATCCAAATCTCATGCGTGAATATTTTGCATAAGAATCTGACAGGACAGAAACGTATCACCTGTAGATACTGTCGTCCGCGTATATCTAGAGCGAGAAATCGACAGATTTCGCCCGCCTTAGCGGGGATCCGTTGTCCTTAAAATACTATCCTCACCGCACGGGAACGGCAGGTTCGCTCGGTGCACGGCGGGATTTAGGAGCACGGATCGTTGAACGTGGGAAAATCGGCGGTTTCGTCCTAGAGAGGGTACGAGATTTCCCTGAAATCGATACAAAGTATATTACAATGTTATCAGGATATCTTGAGCTTTCGGCCGGGGACTTTGGAGCGCGTTCATCGTCAGAAAGTACCTCTCACCGTGACGGCGAAGCATTCTTGTTTTTCTTTTTTTTTGTTGAGGAAAATCGGATAGAAATTTCGTAGAAGAGAAGGTTTATGTTTAACCAAAGGAAATGTAAGGACAATAGAAAAGATTCCCGAAGCCGAATTTATTTTGAAAAATAAAGGAAAGAAAAACTTTAAGACAGCTTCGTATTAACGTATACCGTACAACGTTAAGCTATCCTATTTGTCAAGTTTATTTACTGGCGGAAGTGAAGTCCTTCTGCCACAGTTTGCCACAGTTTCATGTGATGCATCATCCATGTGAAATTTATTTACTATTAAATTATAGCGGTTGTCTATAGTTGGTAAGTTTATCATTTGGAGTATTTGTTATTGAGTTATTTAATTTTAGATCATAGACATTTTTCATTCGAGTAAAAGCAACAAACAATTAAGTTTCTCTTATTACCATAAAAAATATGGATATTTGTTTTACCTTGTACAAAACAATGCAATCTGTTTATAATTAGTGTTAATCTAAATAATATCTATTTAGTTTCCTGTCTAAGAATTATATTTTTATTCAATAACTTTTCTTTAAATTTTTATAAATATACTAGCTGTCTCCCGGTTGCGTCAAATTTTCAAAGCAATCTGTAAAGAAATTGCATGTTTTTACCTGTCTTTTGTGGTATAGTTAAAGATATCGCAAACAGAACTGATACGATTGCAAGCTGAACACATCAGAGTAATGGGTGCTTTAACCATAAGGTTTGTGCAAACAGGTATTGTATAAAAAGTTGACATACTACGTGCGGACTGACGCGGAACAAGAAACGCTAGATCACTCGCAAAAACGGTGAGTCAATTTTATTATTGCAGTAATTTAAAAAAAAAAGGCCAGGCACAAGTTGGTACGCCTCAATTCGAGTGACGTAACGTTGAAGGTATCCAGCAGTACACCATGAAGAAACCCTCTTGATAAACTCCTTTAGCCATAACTACTTTTAAAAAACGCCGTTGCTAATTTTCAATCTTTTTAATGCGTCCATCACAGCAGGGGCGCCATATTATTGCAGCGTATGCCAGCTTAGACCGCACCAGAGAGAAGAATATCAATAAATATTTCCAAATGATCTGTATTTCTTATAATAGAGCCCATCATTCTTATTGCAGAAGAAATCGTATCCGCAACATATTTGGAAAATGAGAGCTGAGGGTCAAACACCACACCAAGATCTTTAGCTTTATCGGAACGCATGCGCATATCTGAGCCAATCGAATAATTGTACAACAGCGGACTTTTTTCTAGTAGATGTAAGAACATTACATTTGGCAATATTTAAAATAAGCCGAATTAGTATACACCAATTGCGCATAGGTACCAGGTTTCCCTGTAGTTTCAGGCAGTGAGCTAAGGAGGATATACTTGTGAAGACCTAGACATCATCGGAGAACATAAGCATATCACAATCAATAACTTACCATATATCATTGATAAAGAGTAAAAATAGAAATGGTTCCAAAATGGAATCCTGCGGAACCCCTCACCCTATTCCTCGCCCACAGGAACGCAAACCATTATAAGACACAAAAGACTCAAGCTCGGTCATATAGGATTTGAATAGTCTAAGAATAGTGTCTCTGAAGCGATACATATGTCTGTAATAAAATCCCATGATCGATCAATATCAAAGGCTTTTGAAAGATCGGTGTAAATCGCGTCAACGGAACCCTAAGAATCCCGACGCAAACTGTGTAAAGTGTGCTAAATTTATAGTGGTCGATTTCTTGCCCACAAAGCGATGCTGCGACACGGAGATTTGGTTAGCCACAACCTGATAGGTATAATTATAGATTGTCAACTCAAAAGTTTTACTAACATTAGACAGAATAGTAGTTGCTATTGGCTGAAACATCACCATCTTTGTGAACTAGGCAGATTCTCGCAAGTTTCCATACCGATGGGAAGGTACAAGTTTTCAAAATTAAATTAAAAATGGTACATAGGGACCTGCTAAAAACACAGTCCTTTAAAAGGAAACTTGGAATTGGATCATGTCCAGAGACAAACTTATTTTTTGCCGCTCTCAAAGAGCAAACACATCGTGTTCATTTAAACACTTAACATTTACACATGGAACTGAAATCAGCTTGGAATCATCAAACTGCAACGATGAAGAATCCTGGAACACACTTACAAAGTGATCCGGGAAACCATTGACAACCAACTGTGGATCGTCGATATTTACACCATTACTCTGCATTGATCCAGGGAGTGGTACTAGTACAAACAATCCGCGAAAAATAATCTAAGTTTCTAGCGGAGTGAACCATTAAAATATATTTGTCCATGGTGTAGGTATTATGAACGATTCGATGGTGCAGAAGCTTTTTACTTTGGATAGGAAAGCAAGTGAGTCGGTTTTATTTGTAATGATGTTTTTCATAAATCTAGCAATAATACCATTTCTTCAAGATGTCCATATCCATGACGTTTTAGAAGTGGTTCATATTCCAATCCACGATCAAGATGGTGCCATCCATTCTAAATGAGTTTTTTTTTATTTACACTAAATTGATTGGACGTATTTATCATATATTAGAAACCAGCACCGTATTCCAACTTGCTAAGAATCAGAACACTAATAAGGGATTTAAGTGCGGCAATGTTAAAATCCCTGCGGGTACGCACAAGAAAACTCATGCAACCATCATGTAACCAATGTAATGGGGCTACTCTCTCCATAGAAATATGCTATGAGAAGCCAAGTTTCTAGTCTGCGTAAGCCAACGCAGCGCAACTTCTGAAATTCAGCAGCGACTCAATTCTGGAATCTCTGCTAATATTTGATGATTTTCACCGAACGTTTTCGTCTGTTTATACCCAAATTTTGTCCATACTTCACCCTTACTGACTTTTATCATCTTTTTAGTTTCGATTAGCTTCTGTTTGTGTCTATTATAATTTTCCTGTGATCTATTCGTTAGGTATCTTTTCCACAATTGTTTTTTTTTATCTTTTACGGTGTTTCTATCTCCCTTATCCATCACTGTTCTCTTTTACGAGTCATTACTTATTCTTTTAAAGCCATAACTTTCTTTTGCTGCTTCTATTAAGCTTTGTTTGTACGCCTCCTATGCATTTTTGATTCTTAATTGTGCATACTACGTGTAAGTTTTGTAAACAAAATATTTCATTCAACATTACTTAATTTACAAAAAGAAAATACCGGAATAATAGCTCTTATACGAAGTATTTAGAATATGTTACCTATGACCTTTCACCCAAGATTCACGAGTCTTGCTTCTTGTTGTACCACAATTTATTCTGTAAAGAGAGTTGGACGTTATAACATTTCTTGAAACAGGTAGGGAGTTGTTACATTGTTCAATGTAGCTCTGTAATCACATCTGTTGCAGAAATTGTTCTGCTGCAAAACTGCAAAGTTTCGATACTACGTTCAATACCACAGTATACTGAACTAGTGTATCACTAAAAGCTAGCGTACCGTACTGGCTTTGCAGCGATTACTTGTACTAACTAATTTAAAAGCTCAAAGTTCGGCGTTCGAAAACCGGTTACGTGCAGAAAGTTATTTTAATCAAACTTCCCGTATTTTTTAGAGGTTAAACATCGCCTCAAGGAGAAAACAAATGGAGGTATAAATATAATTCCTGCACGTCTACAAGAGCAAACAGAATCCGAACGCTAGAATTTTATAGTGCTAAAAGAGCGGGAATGAAAGAAAAGATATAACTTTTCGTTCTAAGCCGGAAGATTTTTCTTAGCAAGGTAAAGAAATTTATATTTTCCCTTTCACACGGCAAACTTGAATTTCACCTTCTGACAGAATATATCCGAGACAAAGGAAGGTCCAACGTAAGATTCTTAGGGGCTAGTTTACGAAAAATATTGTATTCACAACAGCTCGAGGAACGACAAGGAGCTGACAGGTAAAGATTATATAATTTCCTTTCAAACTTTAATTGTTGCAGTATTAATCTTGCGTATTAAGACACTTTAGAGTCTGGATTCGCACTTGAGCCACCATATTAGGACTAGGGTGCAATCGTCACGAGTCACGACAGGTTCGCTTAATCTTGTAAAGTGAAAACTGGAAACAAAAATATAAAATTGTTATAGTAGCAGTAAAAATAACGTAACTATTAAGTATGTTTCTAATTTCTATGTTTGTATTTTTTATTTTATATTTTAAAACTTTAATTCTATTTTATAAATTTCTTCTCTCAAAAATTAATGTAAAGTAAAAAGTTCTGGCTTCTGTATAATGGGATTTTAAATAAAACACAGGGTGTTAAATAATCCATATTTTCTTTCCCAACGTTTCGACATAAATTATGTCTTTATCAAGCTTCGGAATTAGATTAAGACGATGCGTGCTTTTTCAAAATTCCTAAAAAAATGTGTAGATTTCCTTAAATCAAATTCATAATAATAGTTAAAATAATAAAATTGTAAAATAAACAAAAATATTTATTTAATAACTTTAATTTCAATTTTAGATAAAAATGAATAAGTCGGAAGTTTGGGATAGTTTCAAAAAGTTAAGGATAGACACGGCAATCTGTTATCATTGTTGAGCTGCAAAGGATCATCTACGAGCAATCTACATAATCATTTGAAATCAGAAACGATCGGCAAAGAAGAAACGCCTGGATCTTCCTCTTCTTCAAAGAAACAAACGAATATTTTGAATTTTATGAAAGTGAAAAGGAGTAGTTTAGAAGAAATCATATCAAAGCTTGCAGCAATGAATGGATTTTCTATTAGAGCATTACAAATAGCTCATTCATACGAGGGTCTCTTCAACAAAAAGGATATTTATTACCAAGAGAAAACTCTAGAGTAATGGATCTCATTCATGCGTTTTATGACAATGCCAAACGTGAAACTATTATTGAATTCGATTCAATAAAAAGGAATAGGAAAAAATTCTCTATAACTTTAGTAGAGTGGACTAGCAAAAAAAATCATAGATATTTACACATTAATGTACGCCACTTGGCAGAAGATTTCAATTTGGGATTAGTGCCAATAGCTGGTTCTTGTGATGCGCATAGAACACTAGAATTGGTATATGAAACGCTACAAAATTTCAACTTGAATCTAGAAACTGACATAGTTGCAGCAACAAGTGATGGTGCTGTTGTTATGAAAAAATTTGGCAAATTATCATCTATAATTCATCAACTATGCTATTCACACGTCATCCACTTAGCAGTTACTGATGTATTACATAAACATAGAGAAATGGCTGAAGCTGAAGCCGAAGTAAATATTTCGAGTCAGGAATCAGAAAATACGAATATAACGATTATAAAGATTGTCTTTATTATGTTTGTAACCGAGAACATCCTATTCCTATTTTGTCTGACAACTACAAACAATCAGTTTCACAAATTAGGAAAAATTGTAAGTTCTTTAGAAAATCTCCAGTAAGAAACACCATTCTTCAAAATTATATCAAACAAGAAAAAGGAAAGGAATTACATTTCATTCTTGACTGCAAAACAAGGTGGAATAGTATACAGGACATGATTGGAAGATTTCTGGCAGTAAAAGAATGTGTTCTTTTAGCACTGAATGATATTGGTTCTTCTTATATGCGGAATGAAGCTCAGTATCCTAAACGTTTGGAACTTAACTTAAATGAACTAAAAAATTTAAACACTGAAATAAGTTTGAAATTATTATATGCCTTAGAAGAACGAATTCAAGAAAGAAGACAAGTAGAATTAGCAACTCCTTTGCTGTATTTGCAAAATCCACAAAACATTTCCATATCAGCAAAGAAATCTAGTGCACTTTCTTTAGCTTCAAAAACCGAAATTATTAAGTTATCTGGAGAGATATTATCTAGATTATTTCCAAATTCTTATGTGGAAACCGATTCTGATGAAGAGCAAATCGAATAAACTACTCATCAGAGTAATGTTTTTTTAAAGGAAGCCATGGAAAAATCAATTCATAAGTTTCTTGAAAACCTTGAAGAAAAACTTACAAATCCAAAGACACTGAAAGATGAATTTTCATTATTTGAGGCAACGAATAAAACGGACAAAAACTTTGTTACTTGATGCCCTGAAAACTATTAAACCAAGCTCAGTGCACGAGTATTTTCAATTTCAGACAATATTGGGTCCAAAATAAGAACAAGACTTGGCCACCATTGAGTGGATAGTTTATGTTTTTTAAAAACTTATTTTCTTAGGAGAAATTAAAATTATTGAAATAAATATAAATATTATTTGAAATTTGTAATTTTTGTTTGAGTTTTCGTTATTTTGTGTAAGTAATGTGTAATCCTTAATTTAACTTTGATATTGATTTCGTTTTTTGTTATTTTATATAAATTAAATAAAATATTTTTCCCAATTCTATTTTTTTGCAAAATTTGAAAATCGGTTAAAACCGGTTTTTTGGAAATCTGGAATTCGAAAACCGGTTTTTCTAAAAGTAGGTCTTTGTATAAATCCTAATTTGGACCTTTGTGCTACCTGCCTCGGCTGCGTCGCTCTTTCACCGAATTCATTAACTCATCGTTTTACGTGTTATTATCATTTACCTTTTAGTTTCCCACAAACAAAACATTTATCGTACGTTCTACAGCGTCTGCATCTGCCTGAATCCCTTGATATGTGTTCAAATAATGTGAAACGTATATCAAAACAGAAAAGACCACGTATGGAAGATACATACTTTGTATTGGTAACAGTTTTTTATACTTACCTATGCATGTTTCGCCCCTATTTAAAGATGTTAACTTTCCCATAGTGTATATGCATTTCATCTCATATAATGTACTTGGGGAGCTTACGAAAATACCCTGGCAACTGATAACCCAGTAATCCCAACAGCATTTGTAGAATATATTGTACGTAATCTATGACAATACCGCTTAGGACATATTAGGCGCGCGATTCTCTTATAATTTACTATTATTATGTGAATCTAGGGCACATGTTTTCGTGGAAAACATGAATTTCCCGGCGGCGTTTCTACGAACGATACGACGTGTTCTCCGGGTTGTGCTGCAGCACTATACGTCGGGGATGACAAATGGAGTAAAATTCAATTTCCAGCGTCATAGAAGCGAGTTTTAGAACCAATTCAGGGAATTTTAAAAACATCCTCTTGAATTTGGTTGGTGTAATACATTCTGAGATGTAACCATGCAAAACTAAATTCATCGATTTATAGAAACATTTAAGATATCTAATAAAGATGAATTCATTCGTTTGCATTGTTGTGGAAAAGTAAGGATTAAAAATATGGTTATGTCCCAAACAACGCACGAATTTGCATTATACAGGGTGGGGCAGAGGCACTTGCTTATTTGGTTACTTAATAAAAACAAAATATGTACAAATACAAATTTTATTCTTAAAACAACATAAAGAGTAGCATTGGTAATTTATGTTTACTTAGTTTTAAAAATTATGTCAGGCAAATAGCGTCCATTATTTTGAATCCAGGGGTATGTTGGCAACAGCGTGACAAATGTTGTTCTTCAATTCAATGGGGGTCCTAGGACGATCGTTGTAGACCAATGACTTGAGATAACCCCACAGAAAGTAATGGCAGGGAAAGTGTTGCCGCAAAACAGTCATTGACACTCGTGCGGTGTGTGCCTTGGCGCCGCCCTGCTGGAACCACACTTGTTCCACACCCATTTCTTCAAGTGCTGGCAAGAAAAATCTTGAACTATATTGACATATCGGTCTGAAGTCACACTGACCGTCTGGTTGTTCTCTTAAAAAAACCATGGACCAATTATTCCAACTCGCGATATCGCACACCAAACAGCAACACGTTCCGAGTGTAAGGGACGTTGATGAAGTTGTTTGGGGTTGTGTGGGCTCCGTTATTGGAGGTGTGTGCCGTGGCGCCGCCCTGCTGGAACCACACTTGTTCCACACCCATTTCTTCAAGTGCTGGCAAGAAAAATTCTTGAACTATATTGACATATCGGTCTGAAGTCACACTGACTGTCTGGTTGTTCTCTTAAAAAAACCATGGACCAATTATTCCAACTCGCGATATCGCACACCAAACAGCAACACGTTC
>JARFOC010000578.1:164664-175521 GCA_031763485.1 Osmoderma eremita
CGAGTGTAAGGGACGTTGATGAAGTTGTTTGGGGTTGTGTGGGCTCCAATAACGCATGTTCTGCTTATTGACACATCCCGAAAGATGGAAGTGAACCTCATCGGTGAAGAAAACTATGGCGTAAATTCGGTAGAAAACGTCTTTAATATGCTTTTTCGTAAACGCGCTTTCTATGTTAACTGTCGGTAAAACAAATTATGTAAATTAAGTTTATGATATACCGAATTTACGCGTTGGCTGTATCTTAAAATTATACTCTCTTCTTCGTTGTTAGGTGCACCAATAAGATGTTACGGTAAATATAACGTGACATCATAGCAGTATATGTATCATTTATTTCCGCTTATGTCTTAACAAAATTCTTTTTAAATTGAACAAAAAATACGACCATTAACCTCAAAAGTCAAAAGTGTTAGGTATTAAATTAGTTCTTGGCTAGCAACAGTAATAGTATTATATTTTGCGTTCGACAGGGGATGCCAAGACTGCTTTTTAACTTACAAGGAAGCGATGGCTAGATTGAGAGAAGCAAACGATATGGCTATTAGGCAAGCCTTCCAAGATTCACTGAAACGGGCCAAACACCGTTTTCAAAATAATAAATATAAATTTATACTTTCTAGTAATTTTTTTTTCCATCATACAGCACCCTAAAAGTAAATAGTAGAGATAGGTTAAACGCTTTTCGTAAGTAAGGATTGCAAGGATTGTGGGGCAGTGTAATAAACACAATGTATTTGACCACTGCTTCGTCACAATAGATTGATTAATTCGGGATACGTCAACCACATGACGATAGACTCTCGAAAACGTGTCCCGAAATAATGAATCTGTTGTGAGGGAGGAGTGATCCGATACGGTGCGTTTTTTTTTGTATCTGTTGCACAATATTTCAACGTTGAATAAACGATATTTTCTCAACGGCTATTAAACAGATATCATACACATTAATAATTGGTATATCGTAAACTGCATTTCAACTTATATCCTCCCATACTGCCATTAACCACAATTATATCAATGGCATAAACCAACAAATAAAATTTTTGTGATTTTGTGTTGCTTCGAACAGTTTCTATAATTGTTTGAGGTACTATGAGAAAAATGGACATTTAAACACTGGCTCTAAGTAGTTTAACTGCTGAAGCTCCTCCCATCGATTTTAATGGGAATAAATGGGATCTGAGTAACGTGTTACGGTGGAATCTTATTATTCCCGCCTTCTTATGATTGACCACGTAAAACCTGGTTTCCTATTACCAAATTAATCGAATCCGCCCTATATCTAATTTGCTTCAGATCGTTATGTATCTTAGGCAAAACTAGAGGAGTACAAATTTACCTGACTAAATGCGAAAACGTCTTTCTAAATAAATAAAAAGTAATCATTTTTTTTTTCAAATTAATAAGCTTAGCTTAATTTGAAATTCTAATACTGAAAACTTTTACTTGAAATCTAAAGAAAGATAAAATAAGAAGTTTCTGGACTACGAAATGTATGTTTCGAAGTCCACACAAATTCAATTATGAAAATAAAACTGGGATAAAATGAACGTTGCATAACTTTAGTAAAACAAAACTTGAAGAGGTTCGCGTAACGAATTTGCTTAACACTTTGAGCGTCAGAATAAATTCAAATAGTTTGGAAAGTAATGCTTCGGATGCTAGCCGGTGATACATAATGTAACATGGAAACTTAGTCTGTATCCCACAACGATACGAAGTGAAAAGTTTAAATGTAGGTACCTAATAAAATTTTCTTGCGGGATTTTGATTTGCGCATGATTGAAGGGAAAACTTTAATAGTATAGTTAAGCTGGCATCATATTAATAATAATACCTATTATAAAATGTGCATTTATACATTTCTAAGTGTAACGTATGACAAGATCTTTTGCATGCTCGTGTATAGGCATATGTGTTGTTTTATTTCGTGCATTATTTCTTATGCGTGCATCCTGGAAAAAACATTTTACGCTTGGCAAATACACTCTCCCACTTCGTAGTTGAGTTGTTCGTAACATCACATTTAACACGTTAAATAAAAGATCGAGAGCATTGTGGTGTTTAATTTATAATAAATGTGCAACAAAGAATAATATATAAATTGTTAATTTTTATCCACAAGGTTAAATTGGGGAACACACCAGCATACTTAAGAAATAAACTAGTAGTAGTAAATGAAATATGAAATTGTCAGTTGAATAAAATTCCTTTACGTCAACAGAAAATTGGAGTCTCCACACCAATGTCTAGACGTCGCGTCGCATAATTGACCCAATATTTATTAACCAGAGTATCAAGGCACACAGATATCACAAATTATGCACGTTTTTACATCAATTACGGGACGAAGAACTGAAAATAGACTATAAAAGGAAATGAAGCACTATCTCAAGAAACTAGCTAATAATAGTAGTAGCTAAAAATATGTTTAAAATTACTTTACTTAAAATTTCAAAGAATAAAAAAAATGTATTTAAACTATTTTGTTTTCATTCTACCCCTTGTCATTGTGTAATCAATTTTCTGTATAAAAAATTAATATCGAAACTATTCATTCTTAATTTATCTACATAGCATCGCTATTTGAGACACCACTGGTACCAAACATCATCACCAACCGATAAAAATTTATTAGATCGCCAGTTGAAATAATCATCAATTGATCTAATGGCTAAATTATTTATACTACCCATGACTAACGAAACAATTTAAATAATTTAGTTTAATGTATAAATTGGAAATTCAGGGGAACACTGTAATTAATAATAAATAACGCATTCTAAACCAATAATTCTCGCGTATATTAGCGGAATTTATATGTTGGGTTATCGCAATGATGCATCCATATTTAAACAGAAGGTAAACACCAAACAAAAACGTCGAGCTTTGAAGGGTATTTGTGAAATAGCCTTTTATTTGCCCATTATGTTTTGATAGAAAGGCTTTCCCGATGTTTATTATATTAAATTCCAGGAAAAACCAACAGAAATAAATTGTCAATAAAGCTAACAATTTTGTTAATACATATGTACACCGTCGAATTGTATATTGCACTTAATTCTGCCGTATAAATTACCCCAAGTATCAAACAAAATGAGTAAATTATGTGCGTATCCACAGTTGGAAATTTCACATCTGTCTATTAGCTGAAACATGTGTATAAAAAACCGTCATAGTAGCCAATGCAATATATGTACGTGGTGGAGATTCTGCCTTTGCTTGATGCGTACGCAAGCGAGCGGGCAGCGCTGATCGCAGTCAGTGTTAATCTGGCACGCATATTTGAATATTTCCCTTTACATTACTACTTCTTGCTTGCGTATTTTCGATTTTCTTTACCTTACGTTAAAAAGCATTAATGTACACTAGCCAAGAGAAGGTAAAAATGATTAAATGGTACTACTCTACTAGAAAGCAGTGCTCAAGAAGTAATTGGTCCATTTTCATTGGCATTCTCAAATAGGCCAACTGCTTGTGCTGCAGTCCGTCAAACATATGTTGAACAAAGTGAATGATACAAAGTAAGAACAATAATTGAAGAAAGAGAACATCGTGAAATTAATGTATGTAGTGCAGTCGAAAATAGTTAACCATGTTCTCTATACAAATAGCTGAACAAGTTGGAATGGAACACCACATTTATTATTTAGACTTCATTATTCTTCCAAGTTACTTTATCGTTTCAACGCCATGTTTATTTGCATATATGCGTCTACTATCTCAGTATTTGGCATTATGAACATACATTAATAAGTTATGGTACACAACTGAATATTTTAGTCCTCTAAAATTGGCATTTACTCTACTATTAACAAAAAGATAATGTTTATTAAAATGCACGGTAAGATTGTCTCTGAACCCTTGGCGGTCGTAGAGAATACAGTACACCGCAAATCATATGCTTCGTAAAACTATCTATTCAGTCCGTGCCTAGTAGCGAAATAATATACAATATATATACAAGTATACTTGTACCATAGTTAATATGATGTTTACCACAGGGAGCGCACTACCGACTGCGGCATTCCTAACAACTGCTGGTATCACGGATCGGGCGATCTGTATGATCTGGCAGCGTTCTAGCAATAATAAATTGAAATCTGCATCCAAAATGAATAATTTCTGTACCCGTAGAAATATGTAGATACATATATGATATAAACATTTGCGGAGCAAAAATTAGAAAAATGTACAAATGCGAAATGCCTTCGCAGGTCTCCTTTGTACTGCAATGAAGACCAGATGGAATATCAAAAAAAAAAATAACAGGGATAAAAATCGAAAAGTTACAAACGTTTTGTGCATAGGGAGTCTAATGTGTCGGATAAGAAATGTATTCTCTCAATGTATCTATGTATATATACCAAAATAAGCGTCATTTCACGGCGCATTGACTGGTGAAAACCAAATTCCGATAGCTCTAACTGTTTTCGAGATATTAGCCAAAATGTGTGAAGAAAATAGTCAATTTTGAAGTACAATCGAGGAATTTTGGAGGAGCGTAGAGACCGAACCAGAGGGTCTAGGCAGTTGAAATTCCGTTTCCATTCCACGGCGCATGGACTGGTGAAAACCAAATTCCGATAGCTCTAAGGGGGGGCTCAGAGAGTCTAGGCAGTTGAAATTTTCAGCGTGTGCTGAGCATATATGGCTACCTATGCCTGCAAAATTTCACATGATTCCGCTGTCTAGAACTGTCTAGATATTGTCAAAAATATGAAAGAAATGCTTAATTTTGCAAAATAGTCATTTTGAATAGGTACTTTTGAACACTAAATTCGATCTTTCTGACGATAAAGATGAAGCAAGCCATACATTCGCCAGCATCCGCACAACAGAGTGATACGTATTCTGTTCTGAATTAGAAATTCAGTCTGTCATGTCGATAAATTTTTCGCGAATTTGATATTGGTGCAACAACTCTAAATTTGCAGTAATATTGCAGGCGTAAAAAATCCCTGGAACTTTACTGTAACGCTTTTTTATCGTGCCCTTTGAGATCTTTGTCTACTGTGGTGGTATTCCTAAGAATGCATCAGTGGTGGTTAAGGAACCCTGATACCAGCCGCGAAAGTGCAAATAAATAAATGTGAGCAAATGAAAATGATAAAACTTATATGGAAGAAGGAGTAAATGGCAGCTGAATAGCTAATGCGCTAATATGGAGATGCATGGCTCTGTGAGAGCTATAAAGTATTGGGTCATTTAATAAGGAGAAGGCTAAATGCGTACACCGAGAATAGCCTAGGGGAGTATCAAGCTGGCTTTGGAAGTAATAGTACTAAGACAGATATAATATCACACTACAAGAAAGTCAAACTGTTAGTTATGAGTACAAAATTGAACTGTATACATTGTATATAGATTTCAAACAAGCGTATGACAGAATAAATAGGAGCGAAATGTATAAAGCAATGCTACAACTAAAGATCCCCAAGAAAATTAATAAGATTGGTGAAAATGACTCTGGACAATGCAAAGAATAAAATATCATGGAATGAAGCCAAATCAAGAGAATTTGAAGTAAGAAGGGGGTTGAGACAAGGGGATCTTCTATCAACGACACATTTCATCCTGACAATAGAAATAATAATAAGGAATAGCGAAATAAAGACCACAGGAACCATATTTAATAAAGAACACCAGTTTATGGTCTTCGTAGAGGACCTAATAATAATCACAAAATTAAAAAATGAACTAAGAAAAATTGCAAGGAGAGTAGAAGAGGGGGCAAGGGAATTTGATCTGGAAATAAATCAAAATAAAACGAAATATATGGTTTATATAGGTAATAGGGATACGGTGGCTTAAAATAAATTAAAATTAAAAATACTCCTTACCGCCTTGTTGAGTAAACAACTCTGAATACGCATTTAATCTAATAACACTAATAACATTATTAGTGGCGTTCTAAGAGGGGCATTGCTCTCGGAGTGCTACGTCTGACATTATTTTCCTTTGTGGTTCTCTGCTGAGGATGGCAACTTAGTTGCCGAAATACGTATTCAGAGTTCTTTACTCAACAAGATGGTAAGGGACATTTTTATCTTAAAGAAGTATATGGCGATGGGAAAAACACAAGAATCCTTGGAAGGAGCAGATAACCTAGTGGTGTGCGCAAGAAACAACAAAAAATATGTTTTCGAGAGAGTAAGTAAATTTGTCTACTTGAGAGTTAATATTGAAGAAAATGGGCGTGAGGAACAAGAAATCCAGACAAGAATTGCAAAAGGTAACCGGAAATACAGAAACCTGAAGGGTCTCATGAACAATAAATATTGCAAGGACTGTGGAGCATGAAATTGAAATATGTAACAAAGAAAACAATCTATAAAACCTACCGCCACATATGCCTGTGAGACGTGGGTCCTGAATAAGGTGGAAGAGGAGCAGATAAAGAGATGGGAGAGAAAAATCCTGCGTGCTACATATGGAGGAGTAATAACCGATGCAGGATGGAGAAGACGCACAAATCTAGACGTAGAAGAAACATATGAAAGCCCCAATATCGTAGCGTTTGCCAAAGCCCAAAGAATAAGATGGTTGGGGCATGTAGACAGACTAAGCAGAGATAGGTTGCCAAAATTAGCCCTTACCAGAAAGCAAATAGGTAATAGGAGAAAGGGGGAGGCCAAAAGAGAGATGGATGAATAAAGTGTATGAAGATCTAAAAAAATGAAAATAGGCAATTGGAAGGAGATGGTAGGGAGCAGACGAAACTGGAGAAATGTAGTCCGCAGAGCACTTCTAGAGTGTTCATAATATTAGCATCTTATTAGCCCTAGGCGTTCACGGCCTCTAGAGCAAATTATTATTTAAGTAAATAAAAGTAAAAATTGAGGTATGGGAATGTATAAAAAAGATAGGTACAGTCAAATTTGCATATCCATGTATTATTTTTGCACCAACCCAAATATTAATTTACTACATTTAGATGTATGTGCATCAAAAAATATAAAATAAAGTGTATAAAGCCAATGTAAATAACAGAATTTATTACTCATTTAATCGGTTTTTGACAACCTATATTACCTTCAAGCAACAAAACGATCAGACCAAAGTTCCATTTCACCATAAATCACAATACAAAAAAAATATTACTCCAGGCTTCTAAAATATAAAAACGCAGATGAAAAGTTTCACCGGGATAGATAAAACAACGCAAAAATGATATTTATTCGATTGTCAATAAAAATGAAATGAACATAAATACTTTTGTGATCGAACTGGTTGTAGCTAACGATATTACCTCATATACACGAACGCAAACACTTTCGTGTGAATAATAGTTAACCCACGTCGTTACAAAATACGACAGCAATAAACAAGAATTGTCTCATTAAACGGTGAATTTCGTGTCGTACCGGATATTGTATTATAAGCTTGGTAGAGGTACAGCTTCAGAGTCATAGCATGCAGTGGCGTGTTCCTCCTAACAAAATTTAATATAAAGTAAGTTATTAGCACGAGAAAGGGCGAAAATATATCCCTGTGTGAAATCCAATTTATAAGCAAACCTAAATAACCACCGATGAGATGCTATACTTTATTCACCGAACAGACGGAGTACAAAAAATGCGTGACCAATGCGTGATACGAAAACTAAGCTTTCTATTGGTTGGTAAGAACTCCCGAAAAGTCCATTGCAAACGATTTGAATTAAAAAATCGTATTAAAAGGCGCCCTTTAAGATTTAAGAAGCGATCTTGCTAAAAACAAATATAAAAGTTGCAGTGCTAAAATAGGACAGAAAGATAATAGTAAATTAAATTCATTGACTTAAAATGTATAATACATCCCTGTATTGCACACCAAGGACGCGCAATGTTTAGATATAATCAAACATAACCATAACATAATCCCTTTATTCCTCTGGCGCGTCGGACAGTGGGAGAAATTGCAACTCTAGCTGGACAAAATTATTTGTGTTAAATATGTTACTTGAAATTACAGTCTTGTAAACATTAGAAATAGGCTTATTTTTTACACTGATACCATAGAAGTATAAAATAAATTAGAATAAGTGTATCCGGCCATGATAGGAGTATAATTAGAAATATTGGAAATAATAAAATCCAAAATTAAGTCATAAACTACAAAATGGTATATTGGATAAAGCATTAGAAAAAAGTCAACAAAAACAAATAATTAATATCACTGTACACTATCTCCTTCCTCTGATTCGTCAGAGAGCTCTTCTTTATTTTCTGTGGTAAGCAACAGTGGGTAATTTCTTCACCCTTGCTTGATGAGGGCTTCATAATGACGAAATTGCAGAATCCGATGACACGAGAAGCATATGCATTAGTACGCGTGTGGTATTTGATCCTGAATTTTTCCTGGTGTGGTGCTCTCGAAATCGCTCATAGTTTTGATTGCATGATTCTGGAGCTTCTTCCGACAGAACACCAATAGGTAAAAGTAAGTGCCCTATTGCCTGAGACCCATGAACGAAAATTTTGTGGACACTTACAGGCATTCGCAACCAACCATATTTGTGCACAAATAATTTTGCAGTATTCATTGCATATTCATCAAATCTTTTTGGATCAATATCTTTATTATTAAAAACAGATGCACGACCCTCAAGCTGCAAACCCTCATGAATTTTTAATTAAAATGGAAAAGTCATGCTGTAGCTCCTGCCGTCACTTCTGTTGAAGTGAATGAAATAATTAGAAAGATCAACAGCAAAAACACTTTAGGTCACTATGGATTCTCCACAAGGCTATTACAAGCTATTGCTCCGAGTCTAACTAACCTAGTAACTAACCTATAATGATCATAAGCAACTGTCTTTCCGGATGAATTAAAAATCGCAAAGGTCTTAAATATCTTTAAAAAGGGAAATATTCATGATCCAGAAAATTATAGGCCCATTTACATAGTAACGGCATTTTCAAAAATATTTGAATTAGTAATTAGCAGTAGAATAAATAAGTTCCTCGACAAAAACAGCATCATCACCCAAGCTCAACATGGTTTCCGTAGGGAAAAATCCACGACAACAGGATTGACCGAGGTGGTGAGCACGATACTAGCTGCATTAGATCATGAAGAATACGTCCGATTGACAACCTGTGATCTAAGTCGAGCCTTTGATAGCGTGAATCACGAAGTCCTTCTGGACAAACTACATTATTATGGTATCCGTGGAAACTCATACAATTTATTATCATCGTATCTAACAAATAGAAAGCAATACGTGGATATTGACTCAAGTAAATCTCCCATGATGGAGTTAGGGTGTGGCGTCCCGCTAGGGTCAATATTAGGGCCTTTGCTATTCATTATATACGTTAATGATTTAGTAGTCAACGTGTCAGCAGACTCTATATGTTTATATGCAGATGATACTTCTCTCGTAACAAAAGGTTTAGCCAAAGACAACTTGCGGCATAAGACAGATACAACGTTTGCTTCAAATAAGCTGAAACTCAATATCGATAAATCGCAAGACTTTACACTTAGCAAGACAGAAGTGCGATCTGAAAGGAACTGATTCATGCAAAGGTGCCTTTATAAACGCACAAATACTAACCTTGCCTGGGGCATATATTCTCACTATCGCGAATTATGCTCACAAAAACTGAAATCGTTTTACCCGTAACTGTGATATCCATGATCATAATACCAGAAGTAAGACTGATTTACGAGTTCCATATCACAGAACACACAGAGCACAAGTATGGTGACTTCTGGGGTACAAAAGTTTACAATAAATTACTCAAAGTATGAAGTGACTTCCAAAAAGTCAGTTCACTCTAGCACTGAAAAGACACTTACTGAATAATGCTTTCTACACGATTGATGAATTCTAAAATTGTACCATAATTTAGAATATATTTTTGTTTATTGCTGATGTTTATATACTCTATCCTTGTGTTATACTTTCTATACAATCTTACATTGTATATATATATATTTTTTAAAGTTTTATATGTGTTCTGTTTTATATGCTGACGTTTCATGTAATATTACATTCTATTGAATAAATACATATCTATCTATCTATCTGTTACTAGCAAGTACCGACAGAATTGTTGAATAAATTACTATCGAGTAAATAAGGTAAAACTTCTCACGTATTGCCTATGAACAATACCAGACTAACAGTAAAAAGTTGATAAAGACATGAAAAGTACTTACCCCTGCAAGTACGTAACGATTACAGAACGACCCTCTAAAAAGTTTGTGTAAAGTTTGGAAGCGCAGTAATTTGATAGGCCCTAATGTGTATACCGATATTTTTGTTTAGAAAATGTGTTTTTAAGAGATAATTTATCTACAATAGGTTGACATTTGTATTGTGTATTTTTACGGCAGTGGAATATGCGAATTTTGTCCAGCTAGAATTGCAAATCCTCCCACTGTGCGTCGTGTATTTATTCATATCAGTTTTAACCTCGTCTTTTTCCTCTATATTCGATATTTGTGTCTTTTTAAGACTCTATTAGCACACAAAATATGTACAGTGTAAATACACTTTGTATTTATAATAAATCTACAATATACAGAACGTTAAGTATGGATATGTTTTTTTGTAGTGTTGAAATTTTAAAGGTGACAATCACGTAATTTTTATTAATCATTTTTTCATAAGCATAAACATATCCATAATTAAAACATCTTCTAAATAAAATAAAACCTGCCATTTCTTTTTGTTACGGCACAAGTACTTTTTTAATAACATATTAAACACCATTTTACTTTGTTTCTTTTGAGCCGATCACATTTCAATATTTTAATTTTCCACCTACACCATTTTATACATTATTATTTATTTGCTCCACCTTAAAATAAAAATCAGATTGCAATAGACAACAAAAACATAAAATGAAAGTTTACTTT
>JARFOC010000578.1:175621-191066 GCA_031763485.1 Osmoderma eremita
TACATTTTTTCCTTTGTGGTTTTCTGCTGAGGATGGCAACTTAGTTGCCGAAATGCGTATTCAGAGTTCTTTACTCATCAAGGTGGTAAGGGGTATTTTTTAACTTAAATTTATTTTAAGCCACCGTATCCTATACCCAACCTACAAGACAATAGAAGACAATTGTTGCTGCAAACTTCAGACATGAGAATCACTATTGCTCTCTTGGTGATGTTTCTTCCTTGCTATATAATGTTTATGATACCAAGGATTGGCACTACTCAGCACTACTGCTCAATGAAGTTGCGCGCGCAGTGCGGTTTTTGTTCAACATAACGTTTGCAACAATTCATTTTTGTGTATTACAATAACTAATTTAGTTTCTGCCTTTATATTGGAAATATACTTTGAACAACGTTAAACACTGGTGTTCAATTTACAACCTCAACAGTGACAAAATTCTCCAACTATTAAAATCAAAATATCTCGGGAATGGATCCTTTGGTTACATTCACTTGTAGATGGCCCCAAAAAATTCAGATACTTTATTTTCGAACCCTGTGTTTAACACACAGCAAATATACACGTAAAGACAAATTTTCTTTCTTAACTAAACACCAACAACGACTGACTCTATTTTCTATTCCCGCTCTTTTCCACCCCCACCCCCATTCGGGCGGAAACTACCCGTGCGGAATATCGGCGGGAAATAACGGCGCTAAATTTGAATTTACGCTACATATACTACACACTATAGAGGGAATCTTCGCGAGGGTGTGTGTTAGATCACAGACTATAGATTATGTTTGATTGTGGTATGACATTTAGGTTTATGACCAATTTATACAATTTTAAACTTTCAAACGTCAAAAGAAGTATGTTGTAATTCAAAAGTTAACCCTTACTTGGTATTGTGATTAAGGGGTCTGTCATAATAATTTATTCAATTTACTGATAGTTTGTAAAAATAGAAAGATTAAACAATGGAAATAGCCTTCACAGGCCTTTTAGTCCCACAGAATATATCTCCCAAAAACATCTGGCAACGCTGGGCGGTATAAGCCTTGTAAGGGCGAACACAGCATTATTTTTGTATTATTATTAATTTTATGAGAATATAAACTATGGCGACATGGTGGAGCACACCCCTTTCTACAGGGTAATATCAAAGAGTATCAGACCAAAACACGTCTGAGGTTTTATATAGATGCATTCTCTATAAAATTAGGAATCTATGTATGTAAAAAAACTACAGATGGTTTTTAAGAAACTTTGTTTGTATTGTTGAAAATGACCACACAAAAACAAAATTAAATATAATAAGGGTAGTGTTAATACAGGTTGCGCCCTCTATGGATTAATACTGCATATATGCATTTCATAGTAAATAAAGGAGTCACTTTATTTTTTTTTACCCTCTTTTCTATAGGTAATTAATAATAATAATCCTAATAAACAGATTATTAAATTATTTATTATAATTTATTTATTAAATTTATCAGATACTATCGGAGGCCACTAGTTATAATATACAAATATAAATGTTACATATAAAACTTTACTGATAAAATGCCAAAGTATTCAATCCGCATTACAATCCTAACAGATTTGCGATTGTACCAGAGCTTGTATAGTAAAGATAGCAAGCACTGTGGGCAGCACAATAAACACACTGTTCGGAATACTCGTCCCGAACAAAGTATTAATTAATTCTGAATCCACGTATTTCCGAATTAATTAATACTTTGTGTGGGAGGAGTAATCCGAACAGCGTGTTTGCAGCTTGTATAATCTGCAGTTAAAATCATTTTTCAATTTTTGCATCAGTTTATATTTTATATCTGTTTTTCATATTGATAAATTTAATAACAAAGAACACAAAATATTTTGAAAATATTAATTTCTTTGCAAGTATATAACAGGCAATATTAAAAATTTTCTTTTGACTTCCTTTTCTTCCTCTTAGGTGTTACCTCTTCAGCAATCCCTTCTTCAACAATCTCTGTTGCTTTTTTAACTGTTTTACTGTTAGCTTTTCTTTCAAAAACCTTTTTGTCATTTGCCAAAGGTGCCTCATCACATTCTGGCACACGCTTTGATTTTTTCTTTTTCTTTTTAGACATTTCACTCGCAACAACTACTAAGGATTCTTCAGGAGTATGTAATGGCACTTCCTTTTTCAACTTCTTTTTTGAATCTTTATCATCTATCACTACTGATTCCTCGGCATGATCATCCTCTTCCTTCTTTATCCATGTAGGTAACAGCACAGTTAGACAGGTATTTCTACAGCCTGTATTACAAGTTGCGATTTCTTCTATATTTCTGTTCCATAGTTTTACTTCACCATTACTTGCACATGTTATTAAGAAACCTTTACAAATGTCCATACATTTTAAACGTGCACTGTGAGCTTGAATCTCTTTTATACATTTACCATTAAGATCTATTAAAGTGAGAGTTCCATTTTCAAACCCAACCACTAATGTATCATTATCATAAAATAAAGAATAGCTAACTTTATTCTGATGTTCTATAATGTTTAATATTCCACCAGTCTCAATGCTCCATACATCTGTATTTAGATCACCACATAAAACAAATTTTATACCATCGGGAGCCCATCTGATATATTGCAATCTTTTAGGATCCTTATATTTACTGTTCAAATTAATAACATACGCTTGTCGTCCCTTAACTAAATTCCAAGTTCTCAATGTACAATCGGCACCTAATGTTATTGCGAGTTTATTCGAAGGATGCACAGCTATATCAAGTATGCTTGCACCTTTATGTGCTTTCTCCCATACCTTTTCTAGCTGCCAATTACCTACTCGTGTAATAGCTAATATACCGTCCGAGCCACCACTGATTAAGTGTGTATGCCCATCAGTGAATTGTAAACAATTAATACTACCATTATGATGAGTTAGCATGCAATGCTCTTTTCTCAATTTTAAATCATAAACCACGATACGATCATCTGCTCCTCCAGAAGCCAAATAATGTTCCGAATGTGTAACACAACGTACACTACTGTTATGACTATGAGAAGCAAAACTTTGAGTTAATTCAACATCAGTCTTACTCTGGAAATATACAAAATAGTTGAGAATGAAAGTAATAAAATAAGATTAATTAATTTAATTACTTTTAAAATAACTCTATATCCCACTACAAATTCCTCGTAGGTACTCAATATAATTTCAAAATTCCTAGGGTATTTCATATTGTTTATTATAAATCAAACATGTGAAATTCGTATTCTTAGGTTAGGATTTGGATTTTGATGTGTTGAAACTAAAATCTGTCAAGTTTCTACCGATTGATAAGTTAGCTATCTCTATAACTGTGGGTATCTGTAAATTTATTTCGAGAGCCCTCTGTCTACCGCTGTATACAATTTAAACACAACTAACGTGACTAAATAGTGACTAATGACTCACATCTCAACTAGGGTAGGATGGTTTAAATTCCGTTCAATGGTTTTTTATGGAAAGCTGGAGCTTGTGGTCCCGGTTTGTCTTTTTAAAATCACACGAGAATTGTAGGCGTGTCACATACGAATAAGCTCCGTAAAATGGCGTTCTCCATAAAACAAAAATTATGCCTTGAACCCTTAAAGATCCCAAGCAGCAAAATTCAAATTTGCGGCAATTATTCTTAGTAATTTCAACATTAAAGCATGAAATTACCTACAATTTTGTAATACATTAATGGGTATTTTAATATCTTTAAGTTGAAGTTACTAAAAATAATTGCTGCTTGGAATACGCAAGGCCCCTCAGACTGAAATTCTATATCATGGGCCTCTACATAAGCATTATGATAATAGAACTAAATCAAAAATAGCCTTACCACTTTAATGTTCTTGTGGGATTCATACCATAAAAAATATTTTAGTTTATAAAAGTGTTGTTTATTTTCTTTTGAGATTCATAAAATATTTATAAACAAATTAATCTTTTAAAAATAAAATTATTCTAATGATTAGTTGTGCTTCCTATTGTTAGTATCACAAAATTGTAATATACAGAATACTTTACTTATGAGATAAAAATCGGTTTAACTGCTCTTTAATTAATACACACTTATTAACGTCTTCGCATATCCAATTTAACCAATATAATAGAATTGGCAAATCTACTTTTTGTATACTCATAGACTGCAGGAATTCCAAATTTAAAACTGGTGGCCAAGTTAGAGATAAAACTGTGGACTTCCATTGCATTAATAAACTGGTGATATGAATTTCTAACACCATATCTGGCAACTTCTTATCTTTTATTGCCTTAATAATTGAAAGAATAAGTGAAGGCAATTTAGCAGGTAAATTTTCATTCCATTCAACTACCCAAAAGTTAGCCTTGCTTAATATACAATAACCATTAGTTCTATTTTTCCAAGTTTCAGGTAACAAAGACTTTAACGTATTTAAAATATGAAAGTCTGTAGTTACTATATTAACACCAGTTAATACACAATAAATTAATGTAACGAAATTGCATTCGCCTACATCAACAAACACTTGCCTTAAATAAGGTGAAGGTTTTATGTCAATTTTCTTAGAAGGAATTACAGGATTATCTTCAGCTAAAGAACAACTTAACATCCAAGCAAACCACAGATGAAGATGAGCAAAAACTGCCGGTTTTCCTGTTAATTGCGATAAAGATCTACCCGTACCACCTGGTGAACCTTGAGCTTGTCTTACAGCTCTCTGTGAACGATGCTCTTGTTCTGTTTCATTTATAACTGCTGCGGCTTGTTTTAAATCTGTTACAATTTCTTTAATATGTTTTACTAACATTGGCCAAGCATTTAATAGATGTATTTTATCTCGCATCAACATAAGAATCGTATATTTGCGGTAAAAACCTCTAGCTAATGAATCCTGTACTAAAAATGTGTGGGCTAGTACATGACCTCGTTCACAATCTCCAAAATATAAAGGTGCACCTTCACCACTTGTTTCCTCTTCACAGCTAAGACTACGTACTGTTGCCTGTTTTAATAAAAAAGCAAGATCCTGCTGCAAAGGGGTTCTTGTAGTCACATAACAACTTTTCTCATCTCTGCTAATTAAGGCTTGCTCTAAATCTACGGACTGACAGGAATCGCACCAAGGCACTGTTAAAGTATGTGGACCCTGTTGTACAGGAGGTAATTCGCATCTCTGAGTACATAATATCACACATGGTCCATGACTTTCACAAAAGTGACCCAAAGCCAATATGCCATCCATTGATCAAACCACAAACTGTCTACAAAACTTCAGTAAAGTTCGTCATGACAAGAGACAAGCAATAGTTCGGCGGTTAATGTAATTATGAATTATTTGAGAAGAAAATGAGAAATTCCTATATAAGCACTAACATTGCAATATCCCTTGTTTATACTCTCATCATAGACTATCATAATTGCACTAAGGACTGACATGTTACATACACAAGAATGTTACTCAAATATTGACACTCACGTCAGCTGACAATGAGATGCAGCGTTGCCAAGCCATCCCAGTCGGTAGTAGTTCGTAAAAAATCGGTAGATATCGGCAAAAATCGGTATGTTTGAAAAATAGGAGGAGAAATGGCAAAAGGAAAGTTGTATAGCTTAAAAACAAAAACTTTCTTTACCACTTGTATTTACTCAATGAACTCGACAAGTTTAGCTAAATCAAAAGTGATCTATGATTTCGCATCCACGTTATTATACTACATGAATAGGATATTTCCACATATGTACTGCCCTGATGCAGCACAAAACATTGGATTTTAAAAAAGGAATTCCCGCATGGTTAGCTGTATCAGCATGGCTTTTACAATGTAACATGTGTTGCATACATCGTATTATTAAATATGCGCCCTCCTACGTAAATGATACAATTTTTATGATTTTAAAATGGCATGAAATAGGAGTAGTGTCCTATAGCTTTCCATATCAAAACATTGAACGGAATTTAAACACAATTAACATGTATTACTGGTCACATACAAAAAGCACCGTTCTCTATGAAACAAAAATAATGGCGTGTACTAAAATAGGTTCGCTATGGTGCTAAAGATACGCAAGGCCGGTTAGCCTGGGAGGCCCCCATTTATTTTGAAAACACATTTTCGCAGTGCAGTGCAGTGTATGGGGCAATTTAATGAACAGTGTTCAGCAGATGACAGTAATCTATAGTCTTCGGTCAACATCGAAACAGAATTATGGGTGCATTTGTAAGGGTAATCTAGTGGACGATCATCAGTTTCGACAGAGGATGTTGTTGGCGATGTTAAACAACAATATCGATGAATAAAGTATGGAAAGAATGTTTGATAATGTCGAAAAAAGAGTTCATCTCCGTTCAGTATTCAATGGTGGATATTTTGAACACTTGTTATACAGTGATATTTAAAAATAGAGGTACTTATTGATCGGTACTAAATTTATTATTTATTTTGTTTCCCAAGCAGCAAAATTCAAATTTGCCACAATTATTTTTAGTAACTTCAACATTAAAGCATAAAATTACCTACTATTTTGTATTATATTAATGGGTATTTCAATGCCTTTAAGTTGATGTAGGTTAGGTATATGTTTGATAGTGTCGTTCTAGGAACAGGTTTGTTCTCGGGGTGATACGCTTAACATTACCGTTTTCCTTTGTGGTTTTTCTGCTGAGGATGGCAACTTAGTTGCCGAAATGCGTATTCAGAGTTCTTTACTCAACAAGGTGGTAAGGGGTATTTTTTAACTTATCTTTAAGTTGAAGTTACTAAAATAATTGCGGAAAATTTGAATTTTGCTTCAATTCTGTATGTTCTCAATTCTCTATGTTTGTATTGCATGAAATACGTCATTTATTTGATTCATTTATCTGTCATTACAGTGCATAACTCAGACAGTGGTGCGAAAATTTAATAAATTCAAAAATCAATACATAATTCTGATACATCATCCTGCTGTAGACGCCACTGGACGGGTCGCCAACGTTGTACAAATTTGATGTGGCGGGAAATTTAATCTGTCCTCATAAAATCACCTATGGTTGGATATTGCCCTTGTAAGAATTGGCAACAACTAGATCTGTTTTAATTTATTTTTAAATAAATTAATATTTTGATAAAAAACATTAACAAACAATATTTGTTTCTAAAAATTAATGTTTTAATCAACTATTATCAAAAGGGTTATTAATTGACTATGAGAATTTAATATAATAGCTGATAAAAGTGGTTATGTATTCAATAGAAGAAGGTGTTGAAGCTGTAAATTTAGAAGATACTAGTGAAGAAGGTAACTATTGTAATTACACAATGTTAAAAGTAATTAAATGTTTGTTATATTTTAGATGAAGTCATACCCACTTTCCCTGTCGCAATGTGGGATTTCAACCAATGTGATCCAAAAAAGTGTTCAGGGAGAAAGTTAGCTCGCTTGGGATTACTAAAATGTCTTAAAATAAAACAAAGATTCCCGGGATTAGTATTAACGCCAGCTGGAGAAAAATGTGTAAGTGCTGCAGATAAAGAAATAGTCGCTAAAAAAGGCATCGCAGTAGTAGACTGTTCCTGGGCAAAAATTGATGAAACACCAATCGCAGCTCTTAAAGTAACCCATGGCAGATTACTACCATTTTTAGTGGCGGCTAATCCTATCAATTACGGAAAACCGTGTCAATTAAGTTGTGTTGAAGCAATCGCAGCAAGCATGTACATTATCGGCTACAAAGAGTTAGCAGCACATTACTTGGATAAATTTGGTTGGGGACATTCCTTCATTGATCTGAATCAAGAATTATTAAATATTTATACAAACTGTAGTGATAGTAAATCGATTATAGTGGCACAAAATACATATTTGGAAAAGGAACAGCAACTGCAAAAGGAAAGGCACAGTATGTACCACAAATGTAGTATGTCATAACATATGAATCATTTTTTCATTTCTTAAGATCAACCAGATTTTCCACCATCTGATTCATCATCTGAAGAGGAAGAAGGTGCTGATAAGACAAAATGAATATATAATTATTCACAGCAAATCGTATCCAGTACTCTACAGCTAGTCACAGTGAAAATGGTCCACCTAGTAGCAGATGCACATTTTCTGCTACTCTTCATTACATAACCAATGGTGACAAACTATTTTTTCTAACTGACTAGTACAATACATACACTACATAAATACATAGTATTTTGAGTTCATACTAAGTTAAGAAAAAAACATTCAAGGAAAGTACCGCTCACAGTCAAAGTCATCCAGCTGCACAAATAGGTAATTCCCCGACAAAAAAAGAATAGTTACTTTTAGAGATGGGCAGTTCAGTTCATTTTACAGATACGTGTCTTTAGTTCTAATTCATCTTACTGAACTGCATCTTTGAGTTAGTTCGCAGTTCACTTCAGATTACTGGATCAACTTATGGACATTTTTTGAATTGTCTATTATTTATTATATGGTATGTTTATTTGGTATTTTTCTGTAGAATCAATATTTATATAAGCGTAAATTAAATATATTGCTTATGGAATTTATCGATTATTATTTTTTATTTCATACACACCTAATTCAGTAACTTTCAACCTATAATATGGTGA
This sequence comes from Osmoderma eremita, assembly GCA_031763485.1. Taxonomy (NCBI): domain Eukaryota; kingdom Metazoa; phylum Arthropoda; class Insecta; order Coleoptera; family Scarabaeidae; genus Osmoderma; species Osmoderma eremita. The sequence goes on from JARFOC010000578.1 coordinate 184,186, forward strand.
CACAGATGTAAAAGTTCTTCGTACGTATTACGATATATTTATTATAACATCATTTAAATACACGCTGCATAAATTGTACTGTACATATGTATGTAGGTACATATATGTAATTTATTTTATAGATAATATAGTTAAATATATGGTAATAGATATATAACGAACTTTTTATATTTAAGAATATGCGTTGTAATAATGGTAACACATGAACGATGAACTGCGAACTACTAAAAATAATTTTACTGATATAGTTCATTCGAGTCTTTGCACAGATGCGCGTCTTTGGAGTAGATCGTTCGCGAACTACCCACCTCTAGTTACTTTACAATTGTCCAAAAGTGCTTCCACCGCAAACGCCGGACTTGAACGTAATAGAGCACTTATGGCAAGAATTAAAATTTAGACTTAAAAAGCATACCATTTCAAATAAACTACAACTCAAACAAGCAATTGAAGAATGGTCTAAAATATCACCCGAAGTAACTAATAAATTTGTGCTTTCTATGAACGACAGGATAAGTGCCGTCAAAATAGCAAAGGATGCCCTACTAAATATTAAGTTAAATAATTTAACAAATCATAAATGTTTTATTTGTCTGCTGTTTTGAACTGGATGATTTTCACTGTGACTAACTGTATATGTTAATAATTCTAGATGCTTGAGTAATTAGCTGTGAATCATAACACACTTTTAAAATATGAAAGATGCATAACTATAAACATTTGTGGAACAGAATTAACAACAAAACATGTTTATGAAATGATGTATATTTGCCGAATACATACTTTATTACACTTGTGTTGAAGTCGAATGTTTATGATTATTATTCTTACATCTCAGTAGTTTCTCAATCTACACAAACTGTCTAAAAAAGTTATTCAACATAATTATTTCAATATATACGTTAATTATGTCAAAATAAAAATGCATGCATAAAATAAATACACTGTACATTGATTGAAATCAAAAGTTTTTATAATCCACACTTCTTTAGGAGGTCGTAGTTTGCGTTTCTTCGGGAGATCTGTGGATGATAAATTTCAAGCGCATCTGCAATTCGGGCCTTAACCTTTTTACTACAGTTTCAATTTCATTCTTCAAACTGTATCCGACAAACATGTATTTGATATGATAGAGCAAATCACATATTTGATCCATATACAATAATTGAGGTTCCAATTGATCGACTTGCGCAAGTAACTCATAAAGTGCTGTCGTTAAATCGACCACAGCCATATTAAATCTGGGCAAAAACGGACCAACTAAATGGCAAACAAATAAAAATTGCGCTTCAGATCTAACTACGGGCTGCAACTTTTCTCGTACCCAAGTAGGGATGGTCGCTATCTGCCCTGGTCCGGCATGATGCCAAACAGAATGAGCCAAGGCCAACATGTAACTATACTTATTTTGCAAGAGTTGATAATGGGTCGCCTTAAAATTAAATAAACGAAAGGGTGTCGTATTCCATTTCCACGTTTTTAATTCCTCAAGCGTTAGTAGCAGCCGATCCAATAAAACAGTCCAGTAGCTCGATGGAAGTGCCGCTAATATCAAGCCGATAGCATTTATCCACTCGTGTATTCGATCTGGGGGAATTGCTGGAAATCCTTTCGCTATGACATCCATCACGCCATTCGCAACGTAGGTTGGCTCAACAGATAATGCCATTAATTCAACGCAGGTAGTATAGAGGATATGGGCTCCAGCGTTGGGAAATTCGTTAAATCTCCAATCAATTAACGCAGCAACACCAGTTACATTGCCTGCTAAAGTTTCTACTACTCTCCAAACCATGTGAATATAATAATCTAATGTCGGAGTCCAGGGTTCAACATCACCCGGGTTGAGATAGTTTTTATATTGATTTGATAATATATCCTTAAGTGAACCTATAACGAAGAAAATTTACATATCTATATTGAATAGCATAATTTTAGTTTAAATGAAATAATAGGTAACGGTTTTGTTATAGCCACTAGGTGGACTGACCTAGTGGGAGAATAATAAATACTAAGAATATGGTTTACTATTTGACTTGAATCGACCACTGTGCAAAGCAAGTTTCAAGTGGTTATTCTAATATTATGTTTTGTACAGCTCGTGCAGAACGAGAAAGGTAGGTACACACGTCATACATAAGATGCGCGAATTAGTAGAGTCATTGATATTGGGCCTCAAACAAGGCCAATATTGGCCAGCCTCGTCAGTTTTATCGGCCAGTACGGCACGTCATGTCTAAAAAGCACGTGCATTCGTCAATTGCGCAGCGCACGACTAACGGCACAGTTCGGGAATCAAACACTGTCAAGATCTCGTGTGTTTGCATGGCATATGAAATTCATGCTAAGCCGTGAAGGGGTCGAACACGAACGCCATGATCGTCGCCCACAAACGAACATTACGGAGCGCAATATAAACACTCTCGTGTTCGTCTGGAGGACGACCGACGTTTGATAGTTTCTGAAATTTGTTCTGAGGTAGGAATACGTTATGGAAGCACTCAATTCATAATCACCAAGGACATAGGATTCGATAAAGTGAGTGCCTGATGGGTTTCACGTCTTTTGAGTGCAGAGTAGGATTTGGCACATTAGTCTTGACGTTAGTATGGTTCTTGGCTCGGTTTTCAGAACAAAAGGACGCATTTTTGAATCGTTACCTGTGATGAAACTTGAGTACGCCACTACCGTATTTATTCGCGGCATTTAATCATTTATGGCATCTATCTTTGCGACGTTTAAAAAGGGTGCCGCATTTATTTCAAATCAAACCAAATCCTCATTTTCATTCTTCATTCTTGCTAGCTGTCTCAAATCAATTGTATTGCAACTTAGTTTTGATACAAAACGACATTGTTTTAGTATCACATACGGAATTCAATCTAAATGTGGTTAACGGGGATTCCCCTACCTACTTGACGTTGATTGTGCGTACTTCGCATAAAAACGCGGCGCTTATTAGAGTGCGGCATTTATTTCTTCCGGCATTATTTTCGTACGGCGTCTATTGGAATAGCGGCGCCAATTAGAATAAATACGGTATATGCCCGAGTGGAAACAAGCCAGACTGGGGTGGAGAAAGGATAAGGCAGTCCCAGTAAAAGCCAAGATTCTGCTGTCAACCGGCAAGGTGCTTGCAACTGTCTTTTGGGACCGGCGCGGCATTTTGTACCGGGATTTTTAATTTTACATTAATCGAGTCTGAAAGACATGATATTTTTACTTTAAGCCTCTTCTACCGCTAACTAAACAAAATTAATTTTTTTCTCTTTATTCTTCTAATAGTTATACTAATTAATTTCTAATCAATTTTTGTATCGATAATCACACTGAAATAATATACTAATTATGAACTGCCAATATATCTGTTGTTTTGAGAAAAAGTGTACTATCTAGTGGTTTATTATATTTTTTGGTGATTGCACATTTATAAACCATAATTTGCTATGCCTTCAAATAAATAATAAGTTACCAAAAGTGTATAGATTTAAAATAAATCTAATCTTACCTAATACTGCAGCAACCAATTTTCGTTTTAAAGGTGGTCGATCATATAACTTCCTCTCGTAATAATGCAACGTATTATACAGATATGTAACCGGACGATCATGAAATTTGTATAAACATCCGAGGTGTTCCAATAAAATCTCCAAACTTTTAGTAACTTGGGGTATTTCCAGAAATCGGTGGACTACTATGTCGAAGACTGGTAAAAACCTCAAACAAACATTTCCGAAGTATGGATGATACCCGCCACTAGTTTCTTCAGGAGCGAATTTCTCGGGATATTTCCTGTGGAAGTCCAAGTGCTTCTCGTGCCAATTGGTCTGGTTCCAATGATCGGGAGAATTGTCTTTAACAAAATCTTGCACCCTATTCCTAAATTCTGACGCTTTCAACAGGACAAGCTGTATCAAAAACGAGCACACTTGGGCTTCACTTCCTTCTTGCGTACGCAATGCTAAACATAACACCAAGCGATCGATGGTTACTATATTGTATTTCCATATCATTTCGTTTATGGTATCTACGCATTTGTTAACGTGTTGACCACCGGGTGAGTTACTAAATTCAAATACTAAACAATCGCAGAATTTCCGAAGATGTGCCGATAGGGCGCGCGCGCCTATTCTTTCGAGTATCTTATACGCGATTGGACTGATGTGATCAGTTTCCAACAACATCTTCCAAAGCAGGCAAAGGAATAGCGGTGGAGCGCCGGTGACACCAAAATGGGCTAATATATCGTTTTCGTTATTCATCGACGCCCATTTCCGATATTCTTCCTCCACGGCTTTTTTCAATTGCTGTTTGTTTTCTTTGGGTACTGCGTGTTGAGTAAAGAATTTGGCAAGCGCCTCGGGGAAGCAATCCAAAGTATGAGGTGCCCACGCGTGAGGCGTACTTTGAACTACAGTCGCTAACAACTCTGTACACCACGATCCGTCCGCTCCCGTCACGTGTGTTGCTCTTGCTAAAGTCAGTACTAAAACGCGATTTAATTCCTCTGATTCTGCTGATACCAATGTTTTCGGATCTGACAAGAATCTAGATAATTCAGGTTGTACTTCACCAGACCCCAAACCGGTGATTAACCTTAATGCAGTCGATTCTACACATAGATGTAACTGAGTTTGATTTGCTTGTGGCACCCCAGCTAGGGAATGTAAATGACTTAATAGCTGCACGCGATAATGGGAGTGTATATGATGCATTCTGTAACTAAACATTTCCAATAAAGTGTAAAGAGTTGCCCAAGCATGTGATTTATATACAGTTGGGAGTAGTTGACTTATAAAACCCTTAATTCCTAGAGATTCAATTTCTGTATAAACTAGCAATCTACTGTATGTCTCAACCAATGCTGGGCCAGGTGATATCCCAGTCTTAGTTTGGGCTAGTTTGATTACATGTGTAACAATACTGTGTATCAAACTCATTTTCGAATGAACAGTCAGTGAATCAAGAACTGCCATTGATAATGGAGTCGTTGGAAGAGCTGCTGCTTTGGCACTACCTTGTACTGTTTCAACAAGTGCAGCCATTGGTTTACTAAAATAATCTTGATTGGTGGAGTAAGCATTGCATAATAATGCTATTCTATAATCTTGTCCCATTGCTAAGGCGGCATTTCCAGGTGGAACCAGGTGTTGTAAAAACTCATGATGAGCTCGTAATTTGGCCGGAACAGACCACGCTGGAAGATTGGCTTGTTCTAGTTGAGCTTTCTTAGTTAAGTGTATCCAAATGCATGTCATGGCCATTTGTCTAGTACATTGTGGCTGAGAAACGTCTGGTACTGGCAATGGAGGTTCATCCTCGGGAAATAGTAGTTCATACAACTTCAGTACTGGCAAGAAATTAGACAATGGATTCCTCTGTATTGAACCAGAAATAAATTGTAGCAAGACCCACATTAGTTGATCCCTACCTCTACGTAAGTTTCTACCTAAAATAAACAACAAAACTAAAAAAAAAAGATTGTTAGAAGTAACTTACCTTGAAGTCTTTCTACAAAAGCCAAAACAATATTTGGAAAACTCGAGAATTGGAACAACACAAAGTATATCAATTGTGATGAGAGGTGCAGCCAAAGACCTTGTGTTGTATTTTCATCAGTTTCTAACTCACTCTTTTCCATTGCATAAACTACTAATTCCACCAATTGCTCTTCTAAAGCAGCACAGTGTTGTTTATGTTGCTTTTGTAAACCCAACATTCCACAAACCATATCTCTCGAGTATGGTTGCTTTAAAACATAACGTAAAAGTCCAGTCTGTTTCTCGAGTAATTCAGGCTCGTATGGTAATGTGCCTTTCAAAGAAAATCGAAGTGTTACAGGATCTAATTTCCATGGGTTTACCAAATGTTCAGGGCAACCGCTATGCTCAACAACTGGTCGCATTTGTGAATGCCCAATTATTGATACCATTTGCGCACAATCTCTAAAACTTCCAATATAATCTGAAAATAGCCCAGATAATCTCCAATGGGGTGACTCTGAATACTGCTTCTGTAATTCGTTTACAAGTAAATATCCGGGTGAGAGACATGCATCCCTGTTTGTAATTAGCTGTGTCATGTCTATTAATTCTTTTATAAGAGGCTGCAATCTGGCATTTAATGTGCGTGGAAATGTTTTGGCTTTTTCACAGCAACCTTTCAAAATTTCACGTACCCCTTTGTATTCCACTAATTCAATATTTCTTCTTAATAAACCAAAGCATTCCAGCCAGAAATCACTGTTGTTGTGATGGAGTTTATCAGAGGTTATGACGGATTCACAAACCAACCGTGGGGATAATACACCATTTCGCATTAATTTGCCTAACAACTCCAAGAGTAACTGAAGGCGACTCGTAGATGCCGTTGAAGCTACTGTTAGATAGTGCCGAAGAGCTGTTTCCGTTTGATCTTGGTTGAGAGTTTTGAACGTATTAGTAAGCAACCAATGTTCCTTTTTAGCATTCTCTGCTTCAGGGTTGCTTACCAAGAAACAGCTGAAAGCTTCTTCGATATGATCCACAAGTAGGATATCATTTAAAATTGGATTTATTGCATCCGACATATTAATATCATTGATTTTGAAAACTTACTTAAAACAATAACATTCGCAAACTATTAGAATCTGTTAGAACAGACATCAATTAGTTAGGTTATGATCATACTTCAAATTCTACTACATTTCAGATCAAACTCACTACCACCACAGAACAGCAATTACAGAGGTACGCGAGCCCTGTACATTTCGCTGGTAACACGCAACTTCACGTTATTTCAATACAGCGCCTTCCGGTGCGGTATACGGCCAAATACGAAAATACGAGGGAATCGTGCTTATGAAATATGGCGCCACATTTAAAAGTTAGATATGTTTCGAT
>JARFOC010000578.1:204509-219095 GCA_031763485.1 Osmoderma eremita
CTCATAGTTTCTGAGTTATTAAGTGAAACAGCGAAAGGTAGTCTTGAGGTTAGGGTGGCCGACACCCCCCTAACGGGAGATTGGGCCGCTAAGATAGTTGCCGTTGGTCTTACACTAGATTGGTCTATATACCCACCAAGTTTCATTTAAATCGGTGAGACACACTTGCCTGCCTTCCCTTGTAAGTTGTCTTATTCATAGGTTGTTCTAATTACGAATTCAATTGATCACCCGGTAGAATACAGCATTGTCTAGTTCGTTAGAATCTATAACTTCTCCCATATCATCCTTTTCTCATAACACTTCGAGCAATCGATTTTTCATTTCTTTCTCCCTCGCAAATGTCTTTTTCTCGCCCAACATAGCGAAAGCTATACGATACATACATACATATATATCTATATACATACAATCACTTTTGTAAGTATGACAAAGACGGATTCCAAATTGGCGAGACGTACTCGTAACTTAGATCGACCTCGGCACACAGTGCAGGGGAGTCGATAGATAATAACCTCAAGTTTGGCGGTCTCGCTCCTGATTGCATAATAAAGTGTTTTTATCGGCATCTTCGAACGCAATTTCGAAGTGTCGGCTGTACTTCGACGCGCTGATGTTGGGTAATCAAGTGTAGGTTAGATAACATATAAAATTTGCGACCATTTATAGATTTTCGGTATTAAAGACCGTGATGTTTGTCGAGGAAATCGAATAGCGTGTGTGTCGTGGGTTTTGAGTGAGTGGGGGTCGCTAATTCACGATGTTGGCGCAGTCAGTAGGATTGGTTGGATAGTTTAAATAGTGATTTTCGTAAGAAAATATGTTTGGAAACGAAAAAAAAAAAATATATATATATATATATATATATATATATATATATATATCGCTGGTTTAGAGTTGCAGGGTTCTTCTGAATATAATAAAGTTAAAAAAAACTTTACAAACAAAACTGAGATTGCATCAAATTAATTAATTTATAATGTAATATTTATGTTAACAGAAATTTGAATTAAAATGAATGGAATATTTTATAAATGGTAAATTAGAGGTGTGTTTTGCAAGGTTTATGTGAGCTTGGCACCTGATTTGTAACGATAAATGAAAATAAGAATAATAATAATAAAAAACAAAACAATGAACCAACAATTAGAGTAATTGTTCAAATAACTAGCCATTTTGATTAATACACAATCGCGCACGACTTCCTGCATTTTGAACTGCCTTTTGTATGGTTCTCCTAGGAATTATATCGAAGGCATTCTGGAGTCTATCTGGAAGCTCTTCAATGTTTTGTGGGATATCATCTTTACGAATATTAATTTTAACAACTCCACTACTTCTAATCCAATGGTTTGGAAACTCTTAATTCACAATTCCCGCATTGTGAGCCGGTGCGCCAACTTGTTGCCACCATAGATGCTGTAGTTGATCTAATGGAATATTGTTATCTGAGAAGTTAGATACGTATGTGTGAAGAAGGTTTAAGTATCTTTCACCATTTAATGTTTCATCTTACATAACTGGTTTTATGAGACGATTTTCTAAAATGCCCATCAAAACAACGATGTTGAGATCTCCCTGCCTTCTTTTGTATGGGATTTTCTAATGCCCAATAGTGCTCCGTATTTCTCTTAAACATTTCAAAATTCGTAAATTTTGATTCATCTGATCAGATGATTTTGTTTAAAAAATCTTCCCACTAACCAGTTGCGGTACCCCAGTCGTCTTAAATTATCACCAGGTACTAAACCGTGGATAACATGAATCTTGTGTGACTTAAACCTGTTTCGATGCAAAGTTCTCCATACTCGAGTCTGAGGTAAATTTAATTCTGACGCCACTTCATGTGGAGATGTTTATGGATTATTATTTATCTAGAAAATACAATATTTACATAAATATTGCAAAAGGACGCATTTACTTTACTATTTGTAAAATATTCCGTCTATTTTCATTCAAATTCTTAACATAAATAATAGGCGGCTTGGTAAACGATCCATTCTTGACCAAGTGTCAAACAAGACCTAGAGCATTGGTACGACGTGTTGTCGTTCTGGAAACAATTGTAAATATCTTGTACTCTCTATTGTTGTATCTCGACTCGATGAATAAAGAATACTTAACATATCTCGTTTCTTTTCGTTGGTGTACGACATTTTTCTATTACTAGCGAACGATAATTGAAACGTTTGACAGTTTTAAATTTCATGCCTACCTTATTTATTATTAAAATATGTTCTTGGTCAATAAAATCATAATATCAAAACTTTTTGTCGACATTTTATACATGGTTGAAATCAGAAAAAAAAACTCTTTTTTACGGTGTTAAAATCCAATATGGCGCCGGTAAGAAATAAGAAAGTTGATGATGGCCGGAAGGAATCGAAACGTCATATAAAATTTTCGAGTACATCATTAGATAGAAGATCAAAAATGATCCTGAGAATGTGTTTTTAGTTTTTCGCTGCAAGGCCGAATAAAAGTGCTAGAGGAAAAGAAGAAAATGGGTACTTTTTGTTTTTAAAAAATCTCGAACGTCATTTGTCACAGGCCTACTTTTTCTTCGGATTCATAGCAAGGACAAAATTTTGCAACTTTGCCAAATTTAAACCTACCCTCTATCTCCAATAATAAGCGAGATCCCCATAGTGAGGGTCGAAAATGAATCAGCCTGTATATGCCCACGTTCCTGGTATAGCGGTTGGTCACTCGGTAGCAAGTAGACAGCAAGCGGGCGCGTAGTTCGGTAGGCGGTTGTCAACTGTCCTGAGTACGAACGCGTCTTCGGTCGACGGCCGTTGGTCGGCGCGCACAAAACAGTCCTTAACAAAAACTACGGATAATGATGAAATACTGTTATGAAATGTCATTTTTATGTTTTACAACTAGGACAAAACTATGTATAGTGAGTTTTACAAAGGTGATTGTGACAATTATTACACCCTATATTTTATTGTCCTTAGATGAAGAACAAAATTTACAATGGCTACGTTTTACAGTAGTTGTTTGTGGTACATTTATAACGGAATAAGATGCACTTCCAATGTTTTGAATTCTTTACACAATATTTTGCATTTCGAAACTCCTTCATAGAGCAAAGGCCTTATAAGCTGATATATCAAGCATATTATATATACTATCATAGGCCAGCGATTTGTTTTACGCTTATAAGAGCATGTGGTTATAAGTTGATCTAGAACAGGTTCTTTTGTAGTGTTATAGTCTAATATTACTGGTGGTTTTTTCGTCATCCCTGGTACTGATTTGTTTATCGTGGTGTAAGGTAGGCATCACAACTATGTCCTTGTTCTTTTTAAGGAATATAGTCCAAGTTCGTAAAATAAAAGGAAGAACTATTTACCTCTTTATTTACCATGGGCTTTGGAAGTTCAGACTTGTTTTTTTCTAATAGTACCCAACATCGTTATTTTTCGTTTCATAAGCAACTGCCCCAGATTGTCAGACGTAAAGATATTATCGCAAGTTAGACAGCGACCTTTTAGATCGTATACAACCTGCTTGTCTTGATTTCTTCAGGAGCTGCATCCGGTTCTTTTCCTGTATATATTTGTAATTTCAACGCATAGGAAGTTTTACTATTACAAACGGTCGAAATTTTAATCCCATGCTTTGCCGGTTTGCTGGGAATGTGCTGTTTGAAAGGACAGCGCCCTGTAAATACTACTAATTGTTCGTCAACAGTTTTACCCCAGCGTTATACAATCTTGGAAGAACATCTACCCACCTCTCAAAGATTTCTCGAATACAGGCAAGCTTATCAGTACGCCTTATCTCTTGCCTTGTGTTTCTGTTATCAAATCGAATTACACCAGATATCATGGAAAATTTCTCCAATGCCATAGTTGATCTAAATATATTTCTACCAGCTTCTTTATCCTACAAGCTTTTCGTAGATTCTCTATTTGACCGATAAACCCCAGCAAGTAGCAACAATTCTACGTAAGCTTAAAAAACAGCAGCATCAAAAATTTTTCAATCCTGGCCGTAAACCGGTCGTCCTTCGAGATTTGTAATTTCAATAATTTTATTTTCTACAGCATGTAACTTGAAATGACGACTTGATCTCGCAGATGCGCCTACTGGCATATCTTGTAATTGCTCGTGTTTGACTTATTATATTGGCAGCAGAAAACCGGTAGTTCTGACTTCCATTCTGTTCTTCCATCCTGTGAAGAATGCCTATTATCGACTTCACTCTCAGAACTGCCACTTTGAGACGCTTAACTTGTAAGTCGAATATTGAATCATAACTGCATCAATGCTTTGTTTTATAAGTTATAGTATAATATATTAGTCAGAAGAGACGTTTTAGCTGTTTATGATTATTTCCAGTAGATATGGTGTATCATAAACCAAGCTACCTTAACGTAGCTTCCATTATATTCATTATTATTGCAGATATTGTAGTCTGTAAGACGTAATTCTTTACATTTTACATTGTTAATAATAATAATTTTCTATTAAAGTGCTTGTGTTCGTAAATTAGTTTCTTTTTAAAAAGTATAATTCGTGATCGAGCAACTTAATTGGCGCAGTCGGAACGGATCGGAAAATTCGCAATTTACGAAAAATCCGTGTCTACGGGGTTGATCTCAATCATTCATTTTCGAGGAACTTACCGGTTTGCGGTGAACGAAATCCAGAGGACGACGCGAAGAAGCTGTACCTCCACGGTTCTGCCACCGAACGCCATTTCTAGCAAGTAAGTCAAACAATCCTTTCTTTTTGCCAAACGTTTTTGCATGTATTTTGAACAAAAAAAAACTCTCTTTTGCGTCGTACATTAAGATTTAAATATTAGAATAATTGGCAAATTCCTCGTCATTACTTTTTATTAAATTAAATTAAATTGAGTCATTGGAAACATGGCTTTAAAAAATGTGATTCCCGTTGCGAAAGCTGCCGCAGACTTTTTGCCAACTTTCGACGGAAACTGCGGACAATTGGAATGCTTTATTCTTAGATGTGATAAGTATTATAATACGTGCAGCAGATAACGGAATAAATGATTTCTGTCTTAACGCTATTTGTTCTAAACTCAGAGGCCATGTAATGAATTTTTTATGTGTAAACCTGGTTTATATACTTGGCTCGAAACATTTTGTTGATAAGACAGATCGACAAACGCTTACACGCGAATTTCTCCAATTAGCCAAAAGCAAAAATGAAACCTCGTTAAAATTCTTAGAACGATTAAAATTAGTCAAGTCACGCGTTGAAGTAAAAATACAGACCGACCCAAATCTCACACCGAACCAAAAGACTCTCTTAATTAACCAAAATGAACTCAATGCCCTAGATGTCCTCGCGGCTAATTCAGAAAATACCTTGAGACACCTTTTAGATATTAAACAGGCTACAAATTTAGCAAACGCTTCGGAGATTGTATTAAGACACCATGATAACGAAATGATGAATACATTAACCCATAGCCAAAATACGCAATCAATACCTAAACCTAACTTTACTCCAAAACAACCCCCTAAACTTATATTAATAAAATACCACTTATACCGCATGCACCTGTCTCACATGCTTATCCCGTCCAAGCAATGGCAACACCTCGATTTAACCAATCAACTTACCAATCTCCATATTACCCTAATCAATTATCTTTTAGGAATCCTTTTCCACAATATAACTATCCAAGACCACAATTCCCTTCATAACCCAAACCTATCCAAGCAAGACCTGTAAACAGAAATTTCTATACAAGTTCTTGGAAACCCAAAAGTCCCATCTAATGTATTCGCTCCAAAGAATTCCCACAAACCTGCAATACCAACTGAACTATTGGACCCCTCGACAGTTAACCGGACTAATCAATCGAACTTCTTCCGCCGAACGGGTCTCCCGAACATTGTAATAGAAGAATTGGATAATACCGAAAATATTGCGGAACCGTATTTCGTAAATGAATATTATACGTATGATAGCGATTCCCAAGTTTACGAGGTTGCGGACGAAAACAACACCCGATAGAGTTAAATAATATTACTATTGCCAACTCATTGCCTTTTATACAACTAAAAAGCATCCCGGTAAAACTATTAATGGACACTGGATGTTATGGCTCACTATTAAGACCATACATTGCAGAAAAATATTTCTCTGAAAACATTTACCAAAGCAACACACCAATCATCACTTGTGCTCGTACAAAACAGTAAATTTAAAGCTAAAATCCCTCTCTTACCTGAATTCAATATATCCGACTCGTTTGAATTTATATTGTTCCCGTTTCACGAATATTTCGACGTAATAATAGGCTTACGAGACTTAGAAAGACTGGGTCTAAAAATGGATTTAGAAAAACAAATATTAAGTAACGGCAATATTGAAATCCCCTTTTCGTATGGAACTGATTTTCGCTCTTAAAAAATTGAAATTCCCCCCGAATCGATTGGCGCTAAAGATATCAACACGTCATTTCCGGAAAATACCGAAATTATAATCACAGAATTAGCATACCGCGATACCGCAAAGATACCTGCTTGTATAACCAAAATAAAGAATCAGACCGTCAAAATAAAATTTCGCAATCCCACGACAGACACACAAATTATTACGATAAATGACGATTTTATGGAAAGATTTGGCACTATTTTTAATTCAGACGAATTTGATTGTTTTCATATAGAAAATTTACAATCCACAACTAACCATGTAAACGGCATCACTCTTGAAAATTTAAGAACTGAGCACCTAAATCTAGAGGGAAAAATAGCGCAAACTAAAGTCATTACAGAATTTCGTGAAATATTCTATGATAATTCCAGTAAACTAACAATTAGTAGTAAAATAAAACACGAAATTAAAACTACGGACGATGTACCGATTTAAACAAAATCATGTAGGTATCCCTATGTACATAAAAACAAGTTCACAAACAAATCAGTAAAATGTTAGATGACGGTATTATTAGACCCAGTCAGTGACCGTAGAGCTCATCTATTTGGATCGTCCCAAAAAAAAACCAGATGAAAGCGGAAAACAAAAATGGAGAATTGTTGTCGATTATAGAAAACTATTTAGCCTGGGGTTTTCACCAAATAGAGTTGCAATGAGAATCTATTCCAAAAACCGCGTTTAAGGTAGAAAATGGGCATTATGAATTCGTTCGTATGCCATTCGGTTTAAAAAACGCGCCCGCGACGTTTCAAAGAGTAATGGACAACGTACTTAAAGATCTTCAAGGTAAAGTCTGGTTAGTCTGTATGGATGATATTATAATATTCTCGACAAGTTTATAAGAGCATATTTCCAGCTTAAAGAGAGTTTTCAAATAATTGCGAGGTGCAGGATTAAGGGTTCAATTAGATAAATCGGAATTCCTTTGCAAATCAGTAGAATTAGAAGGCGTAAAACCCAATCAAAAAAAAAAGAGAGAGGCAATAAAGCAATTTCCAATTCCCAAAACCGCCAAAGAAATTAAATCATTTCTAGGTCTCGTCGAGTACTACCGTAGATTTATAAAAGAAGCTTTGCACATTTAACAAAATCGTTAACGCCTTGTTTGCAGAAAAACACCCAAATTAAACATACACCTGAATTTATTAAATGCGTAGAGACGTGCAAAAATATCCTAATGGAAGACGCAATCCTACAATACCCGAACTTCTCGAAACCATTTAATATCACAACAGACACTTCAAACTTTGCCGTAGGAGCCGTATTATCCCAAGCTGCAATCGGCATACGCAAGCCGTACATTAATACATCCTCTACAGTTAGCTGACAACCAATCAGTAATAGTTACTGTAGATGAGACCTTCCTGATCTTACCACAGACGAAATAAGTGCAATTCTTGATGATTTTAAAAATTCAAAACAATTAAACGACAACACAGTTCCTCAGATAATCCCTGATTCTTCTGAAACCCCACGCGTAATAATATAAGAAAATATTGAAATTATAAGACCTGACGAAAACCTCTCCGACAACGAGACTATTCATACATCTATAGAAAACCCAGCAACCATGCTTCCTTATGCGGAAAAAATCTCCCAATATTCATACTAACCAAATAGTTATAGGTAGATTTCCGTGCAAGACATTCCAAGCCCATTTCGAGGGAATTTTCAACAAAAACAGACATACTTGGCTATTACACGAAGACTATCCTTAACCAGAAAGTATTTTTTTATAAACTAATAAAACGAATATACGCGATAAACGTACTACTGCATATTCTTCAAATTTGCAGAAATTGAAAAGTGCCTAATAAGGTTCTTGCAAAAATATTTTCAAAATAAGACGTTCACCTTAATTATTAGCCGAATTATGTTGGAAGATATTACCGCTCACGAGGAACAGCAAGAAAATATTAGACTGCACCACGAAAGTAAGACATCACATCGCGGAATATCCGAAAGTATTTCAGCAATTAAAAAATACTTTTACTGGCCGAACTTGACGTCGAAATTTCGTAAATTCGTGTGAATCTGTCAAAAATCGAAATATGAGAGACATCCGAATAAATTAATCTACACCTATCAGATCTAGACCATTCGAACATCTATATATTGATTCATTTAAGGTCTCCAACCGATATTTTGTCACTATAATTGATAGCTTCTCGAAATTTGGTCAAGCCAACCCAATAGCGTCATTAAACGCGATTGAAAGTACAAGTAAGATAATTCAATATTTCTCGAGGTTTGGAATACATAGGAAAATTACCTGTGACAACGGTATTGAATTTAGGTGTTTCAGGATTTGTGCAATTTATACGAAATTGAATTGCACTACACAACCGCGTATAATCCGAATAGTAATAGTCCTATAGAACGCTTTCACTCGAGCATTATTGAAAGTATAGGAATATTACGGGAAGAAAAGCTAAACCAAGGTATAACGGATCTAATGTACTTAGCAATTCTTGCGGATAACAATAGTGTACATTCCCTGACAGAGTATACGCCTTTTCAAATTGCTAGTGGTCAATTAGATTTTAAAAACTCCTTCGAACTAACAAAAAACGAACAGATCTCTAACTACATTATCGAGTATACACACCTGCTAGAATTATTATTGAGCCAATTATCTGAAAGTTTAAAGAAAAAACAGACTCAAACATTATCGTTATCGCAAAAGATGGCTTGCTTTGAATGTAGAACAGCCGCTATATGCTAAGGCTAATAGTAAAACCCAAAGCGATCAACAGCCATTTGTTAAATTAAACGACTCGCGAATCGTTAATGATAATAAAATAATAATGACAATATAATTCACCAGAGACAGTTGAAACCGCAACGTAAATTCATTGTTACAGGAAATCAACGGGATGACGACAACGATACTGACTGATGATAATATCCGTTTATCCCGTTTATGCAATCCACATCGAGACCCTAAAAAACCTAATTCTCCCTCTATAACTGGGCAGAGATCGATTAATTGAAAATGATCATATTTCCTTATATCACGCATACTAGCCTTGACTATTTAAAAATTCAAGAAAATATTATGTCATTAAAAGACTATTTAGCTGGTAACCCTAACCATTTCTCGCTTTTATTATCCCAAAAGCTGGAAATCGCGAATACCTTGAACAATAGAATTAAAAACACCATATCTAGTGTAGGTAATACTAGACACAAAAGAGCAGTTTTCGACGGAACCGGCATTATGTCGAAATATTTGTTTGGTACCATGGACTCTAATGAGATAGGAATTATATTAATAAATACATTTAAACAATAAACAAGAATGAATTCAAATTATAAAGTTCACTTTCGAAACAACAAACAGTCTTAAAGGAAATTGTCACCAAATATTCTGACACATTCCAAACTATTCAAGATAATCAAAACAAGATCATGGTGCAGTTGACTTATCTTACTAGAAACGATAAGATATTACCAGAAAATACGGAAATAATATCATTGAGTTTAACCATAGACCAATTAATATTAGAATTGCAAATACTATTAGACGTCATGAATAATTTGCAAACAGCTTTATCATTTGCTGACACACGCATTCTCCATATATCAATCATACAGACATAGGAAATAGGGAGAATTTTGGATGTAATCAATAATGAGTATAGTTCAGAACACTTGCCAAATTTCGATCATATCATTAATTATTATTCTTTCTTTTCGACTGATTTCATCGTTGGTAATGATATAATCTTGTTCAAAGTACATGTACCAATTGTATCCAAGCCCTACAATTACTTCCATTTCTTTCCTGTGTACCTAAATAATCACGCAATAATTCCTGAAACTCTCTATATATTGTTTGACAATGAGAATTATTGGAACTTGGAAAGAAGATGTGACTCAATAGGAAATATGTATTTCTGCAAATATGAACATCTAATGAAAGGAGATCCGTGCCTGAAGGACATACTCATCCGTGTTATTAATACCTGCCCTGTTTTGACCAAACCAAAACGCTAGTACAGAAGATCAGTGCAACGTATAATGTATAAGACCCTGGTCAACCCGAAGAAGCCTACTACTGTACACTCAACATGCCCCCAAGATGGACTGTTAGTCGTACATGAGCCAACGGTAATCGATACAGAAGATTGCAGCGTTGGGATTGAGAATGAAAGGTTTTTCCCGAGTGAAGTTATACCGGAAGAAAACGTCCTCAAGCTACCCGATCTTAATGTCAGCCTACTACAACATTCGGAAATCTACACGCATCCCCGATCAACCAAAGGATACACAACATATAAAAATGCTGGCCGAGAGTCTGCTACATGAAGTTATATCATCCGTTACTATGAGAACACTCTGTGACAAATAGCATACTGCTCGCAGTCACATTCGTTGGAGTCATTACCGTTATGCGATGTTATGGTTGCAAAATGTATAAAACCGCGAAGAATGCAGCAGGAAATAGAAAAACCGAGCAAATCCAAATCCCTGTATTTGCTCATTCTGGTGAAGGAGGAGTTATAGTGTAATATATTAGTCAGAAGAGACCTTTCAACTGTTTATGTTTATTTCCAATAGATATGGTGTATCGTAAACAAAGCTACCCTAACTGCCGCAACGGAGATTCGAGCCATCAACATCAGCTACAGTTGCCTTGCGCTCTTGCCACTGCGCTATCTCGGCAGTGTTATTTATATGATAGACTGTTTCATGTGCAATGCTATTGCCGAATTCAGTAAGAAACGAAGGTATGATTTTCCGGATTGATTGGTCAAGGTGATAATATTTAACGATGTATTTTAGTGTTCCAAAGAAAATGTTTCCACGACCGCGCATAAAATAAATACGAACAAAAAATTTATGATAAAGCTTAAAAATATGTGGGAAGGAAAAAATAAAGTGAAAAAGTTAATATTAAAGAAACGCACTACGAATTAAAAAAAAACAACGTTTGAGCCTGACATATCCTAGCTGATGTAATTTGCTACTAAGGAAATGCCTTGGTTATTGCAGAGAGAAAATCCCTTCCTTTTATTCACGAACACTGCCGATCAAAAATGTAATGTGCCAATTATTTTTACTCAAATGTATTCTTAGATTTAAGTAATTATAATATATTTCCTTTCTATTCACGAACACTGCCGATCAAAAATGTAATGTACAAACTACTTTTACTCAAATGTATTCTTGGAATTAAGTAATTATAATGTATTTCGTAGAATGATAGTGTTTCAACTGTTAAATATTGTGCAGATATCATGTTGTTTTTTGTACTGAGTTATTGTATTATTCCAAATATATTGTACTTTTATTTTCTAATTATTATAGTTCAATAATCAGTATTTACCTTACAATAGATAGCTTTCTATTACTCAGAATTCGTAGTGTTCGTATTTGTTCATATTTCCATTGCTATACTGTTAATCTACCTGGTTTGAAATATTTGAGCTCTTCTCGGCAAGACCTTACACGCACACTGTACTTGGACTTGTAGGCAAGGTGTCCGTAGTTCCATAAAAGAAATACTCTGATTTCTCTGATGAGACGCGGGTTTTAAGAGAAAGACTATGTTGACACTCTTACACGATTTATTCGAATACTGTTTATAATAACTGGTTTATATTACAAAAATGATAGTTGATATCGTTATGTTCACTTGTATTTAACCTTTTACGTATTGAGCTCACGACTCTAAAATAAAATAACATTTGAGGTACCCAGATAGACCGAACAAATAATAAAGAATAGTAAAATGTACATCGATACGGAGGCAATGCTAACATATATATATATATATACAGCGTGATCGAAAACAATTAACTAAATAAATGTAGGTTCTGAACATATACTTTTAATCTAATTCGATATTTATGTATTGATAATCTTTAGTTTAAAACTCTAATTCTGTTAGAATTCAGGATCATTATTACTATGTCCCGGGTCCTGGCAGTAGACGCAGGCATTTATTTTAAGCAATTGTGTACCACCTGTCTATTTAATTGTGGTGTAGTATGAAATAAAATCTTAAAAAACCATTAAGAGCAATTTCTTTTCATCGGATCCATCACAAGAATGACTATATACGTATCTCACATACAGAATATTGGATCACATATCACATCATAATAAAATTATTAATTCAGGACATGTGTTTCGAATTCCCATTGTCAATCGTATAACCGAATGAATGTAAAAATAAAGATAATGGGAATCAGACGTATTTCCTAAACACGTGTCTCGCACTAATTTAAGTACGCCACTGAGCGCTGTCAACTGTGCGACAAAGGGGACCTGACGTCAGTAGGATCGTTAAAATACACCCTATATATGTATCTATCGTACATATTTCGCACTGGCTTACTGCTAAACCAAGGATTAAATTCAATTTATATGTTGCGTTATGACGCGACACTGTATCATTGTCAAGCGTACTTGCACACTGATGAATAATTGTCTTCGGTTCTTACACAATCGTCACTGACCTACACACAGTTTAGCTCTCAAAGTATTTACGATACGGGTAGCGTATGGAGATATGCACATATGCGTGTGTTAACATTGCGAGAGTAACAGAACAGAATTGATGATCAGTAGCGGAACGACAAACAAAAGGGGAAATATGACAAGAAAAAAAAAGATGGGGAGAGCAAAATGAAAGAAATGAACCTTGACGTGAAGGTCTAACTGATTATGAGTCTAAATAGTAGTTCGACCGAATTTCCATAAAGACGAGAATGCCGCGTCGTCGCGCGTAGTTGTGGAGGCACTGACAGAGTAAAATAGGTCTTTTTCGTCGACAGCCTCCGCGGATCCCAATATGGTGAGGTTCGGTTATGATTCACACTTCGTTGCGGGTCACCCGCGCGCTACCTCGAGCCAACTTCTCTATTTGGACAACACCCTCATTCGTGTCAAGGTAGCGGTGCCGGTGTTTTGTGTTCTTGTAGCGGTGCTCTGCCAAAAGTGTAACGGTATTCGGGGCTTGTGGGCCGTTGTATTTCCTCAACTTTGGTGGTAGAGCCGCCACTAAAAATATTGTAGTGACGAACTATATGATTCTGTGATGAATTATAAATTTGATAGTTATTGCCACGGTTCATTAATGAACGTGTATCGTAATAATAATGAAAGTACAAACAATTATTCTTTAACAACAATAAAATCATAATAAATATACGAGTAGCTTTGTGTTAGTATTAGTACACGAAATTTTGTGAAACTAGTTTTATAATTCTTTTCAGTAAAACTTGAAATTGGTAGCATTATTATCAATATTAATGTAGAAGGGTTTTTAAGGAATTGGTTTTGTTTCTTAGATAAGGTTATTTAGAAAACAATAAACAATTTTTTTTTAATTTCAAGTTTTTCTTTGGTCAAGTTTTAGGATCTTTTTTATATTAATCCCATTGGCAATCTAGGTTTGTTTGACACTACCAAAAATAAGTATCGATGGATGTACAAGCTAACAACTATATCTTGGAACAAGCAGTTATATTTCGGATAATAAGCCGGTTTACCAACGTATATGCACCGAAGACTTTTTTAATTTCGTGAGAGCTAACATACAACCTGTTTGATGCTATTTAAAAAAAAATTAAGGCGTAATTAGTTTTCTCTTTTTTATACCTATTATTTGGTAATTTGGTGTTCAAATATGCTGACAATTAAATGTTGGAATAAGTATTATCCCACTTTATATTACTTATCCATCAGCTCTATACGACCAAGTGGGCCGTTGAAATAAAAACAAGTGATACTTTGTTAGCTTATTATTGGTGACAGATTATCAGTAGCTGGTTTTCTTGTGACAGTTTCAGTATATAGGAAAAGGTGGTAAATATGGAATCCTGCTGGTAATATGGAACCCTCTATAAATGAATCATCACCTTCATTACCTTCCGAAACGGCCACAGGAAGATTTCTACCGCATAGTAATTATCTATGGTCTGTTAATTAGAGGTTATGTGTAGGCGTCAAAATCAAATGTTATTTTGCTCCGGTTTTTTCAGTCATAGAGTGGTTTGTGTAGAATTATCTGTTGATTTTGGTGTTATATACACTATTTGGCATACACGAGGCGTGCGCAATGGGTGCGATTAAATCGAGTTGGTGGTATCCGGTTTATAGGTTCTGTAACGTTTTGTTTGGTTTTGTGGTATTTTATTTGGG
>JARFOC010000578.1:219195-231895 GCA_031763485.1 Osmoderma eremita
AATTTTTTTTATTTTTGAAGACTGGTTGGTGATCTAAGGTGATTGAAATATACCTAAATTGTATTTCTATGGATTTTCAGAATAAATTTTGGTTTGGCGGCAAGCATTACTGCTGTTCTTGGAATATTGCCATTTTCTTAATGAGCACGATTAAGAATTATCGAATACGCATCATCATAGAAGTCGATAAATTCTCGTCATCGAACAATTATTTTGCCTTGAAGCCAATTACATATATAATTGGTGTGTTTACGCAATGTTTACCAAGTGTTTCCTTTTTTTTTTTTTCATTTATATTAAAACGCCGGTGAAATTATAGATTCTTTGTTCTTCGGGGAAAAAAAATTGGAAAATAATTGATCCAATTTGCTCGTTAATAAAGTTAAATTTTTCAGGAATAAAAAAATTGCAAGCGAATAGAAATAATGGTCATAGAAAAAGGAGATTCTCAAGATTGCATCATTAATTTTGAAAAGCGAATTAATTTGGTTATCGCGATATTAAGTTTCATAAATTGAAACGACGAGAAGAGGTGTTAATTATAATGGAATTATGTATGTTATAACGTAACACGTTTCGTGTGTCGATGATAAAGTAAGAAAAACAGACTTTAAAAATAACTTTCGCATTAGAACTATTTGGGTGCCATAAAACTCAACGTTTTATTGTCTTTTGTGGAGGATTTATATTGTTAAGTAAATTTCGTTTTATAATAAGATTACGAGTCGCGATTAAACAGGTGTAATTTTATCTGCAGACAGATCAAAAATCTCACATCACCGCCGGAAAGAATCTGGTGTAAGTAGAATAAATGACAAGAGTTGAGATTCTACGAATTACTTTGCAAAAAGTGCCAGGCAGGTTGTGTGTAAGTATGCAGAGGTAAAATAAGATCGTCGACCTTGATGCCATCCAGAATTGTCCAAAAAAAGGCAGCACAATGCAATTTTTAGCACGTATGATAGAACAGAAACAAAGCCGGTAGCTTTTTTCGCTTTTAATGGCTCTAATTCGACGATTAAATCAAATCAGATCAACTCATATCCATTACGGAGATTCGTAGTACATTTCACACGATAAGATTCAGCCTGTACGCCACTTAATACCAGATATTTAAATCGATTCAATTACCCACCAATGGATAGGCTCAAACTCCTCTGATCGCTGGGCAACGTCACAATAATGTGCCTAATATCTAAATCTAAGATTAAACAAAATGAGAATTTTGAGTGTCGCACGCTACGGTTTCGTTCTTTCTTAATTCTATATAACGTGTATACATCACTTACCCGTAACAATGTTTGTCAATTAAGGAGATCATCATTAAATGACTAAATGGAATTAAAATTTCTATGGTCCTTATTAATAAAGCCAAATATTATGCCACTTTAAAATGAAAATGAGATAAGTGGATTTCTTAAATCGTAACAATGTTTTTATTTTTAATTTTTTTTAACAGTTTCGATAAATTTTATCGTTCTCATACTTTTAAATTAAAATGTGCTGTGCTTATTTATCAAACCCAACGGATGTGGGCTGATGGATTACGCTAGGGAAATTGTTTAAGTATGACTACATAAAGATTATCCACAGAAAATAATAAATAATCGTAACAATAATAACAAATAAATAGAAAACATACGTTCACTATCTAAGATCTAATTCTACGTATGTCGGTTTGAGAGCGAAATTTAAAAAATAAAAATTATGCCATCGAAAAAAGAAGTGCCGAGGTGTGTGCTATTTCCATTGGATATTTACAACCTCGCTATAGTACTTATTAATTAAAATAATAAAACATAAAAGGGAAATGGATGCGTGGAGAGATAATACCTACATCACATTCTTACACCTAACAAGTTTTAGTGTTGAGCACACATTAAAATACCCTGACCTTACTATAGCGAAACGGTTAGCATTGTTCGCAGCGAGGGAGGTTTCGAACTAGGGGAGTGTTTTACAGGTGGGGAACAGGTAAAACACTGTCTTTTCCGGTGTTACACTTCGTGGACTTTTACCGGCTTTTTTTAATGTAATCTACTCGCGCCAACATTCGTTTATAACGTTCGAACGTATTTTTTTAGATATCTAGTAACACGCAGCAATTTTCTGATAGACGTAAGGTTAATCTTTATAATGTTATAATGAATAAATAAAGTCGATGTAAATATACACACACAGTCATGTATTTGTGAATAGATTTCATGGCCTTTCCACGGTACAAATTAAACGGTAGATATATATTTATTTTTGTAAGAAAATCATGTTATCCTTCTACGATATTTACAACTACAAGCACATGTACAGTGCCAGCGAAAACTATGGCACAATATCTATATTTACTGGAATAAACCGTAATAATATAGAATTCATTTTTAATTTCAGATATTACATCTATTATTTGTTTGTCGCTAGAATAAGTAATGGATGCTGTTGTCAAAACTCTTTCCGTACAAGATTTACACTGTTTAACTCCGCGATCTTTAAATGTAACGTTCAAAACAGTGAAAAAGGTAATATGTCAACACACAAAATGTATTAACGATACCTCTGACAGTTCCTGTTTAGTAGTTGGGAATTTAAAAAAATCCATGTTTGTTCCCCAATAAAACGAAGCTATTCAATATCAATTTCGAAAAATGTAATATAAGCTTTGTTCCTTCACGAACTAGTTCATCGATTTATAAATGCGCATATCCCCTTCATGTACTGAGACGTGAACTTGTCGAAAATAAATGTTCCAACAGGTTTTGTTTGCTAATGTAGTATTCTAGAGACTCCGCAGGTGGAGCTACAATCGGCAGCATTACTTGATAGTGTCGATATTTTAGTCGATAGTTGAACAACGTAAATACCTATATGTACAATATTTACTCAGCCATTATGAATAAAACAATTTTGTTTGATATTAAATGCAAAAGTATTTATTGTAAATGAGGTAATTCTTAAACACGCGTGCGCTAGCAAATTATGCATACGATTAATCGGTTGAAAGATCTGTTCGGTTGCGCCACACTGATACATATCCTCGTTGGAACAATTTACGGACAGTTTATTGCATTGCCCGGGTGTTTGCTGGAACGCGTTGTGTGCATTGCACATGCGGCTGAAGGAACAAAGCTATAATTAACACTTTCATAAGGACGAATTATAGGAAAATTACAGCAACGTTTTGGAAGATAAGAACGGATTTTATACAAGTTTAAACGATAATATAAGTGAGATATAGCTTCCTTCTTGCTTACAATGTAGTATAGGATATTTTAGTGTGCTTTTCCTATATTAGTGATAAATTTAATAAGGGTGGTCGTTTGGAAAGATTTCACTGTACACAATATATTTAAAAGAAACGATTCATTACGATATTTTTCGTTAACACTGTACGCATCGGTTTTTGATGATCTCGTCGCGAAGGAGAAAGAGCAGACATTTCAAAAGCGCACATTTCATGATTTATCGAACATATTAACGCCATATTTTCAGCATTTATATTCTCCTACAGTCTATGCACGTAATGCCACTGAATCCATCCCGGTTTCCAACGTTATAATAACACCACAGTCTGCCTGCTGGTCAATCTCATCGATTTATGCTTTGCATTCACTGCCGGATAATCCGGGATGAACTTAATCCCGGATTAACTGTTATATAAATGGAATATATCCGATTTGCTTTTCAGGCCCATACTCTACTACGGATTTGCTCTAGACCTGCATATTTTAAATGTGTTGAGAATCCATCCATGTGCGTTGTAATATATGAGCGATGCATCTGTTGGATTTTGCTGCTGATATTTTTTTTGTTTTTTCAAACTCCGGTTTTAAATATAGGAATTTTATTTTGTTCTTTTTTGGAGAACCATATTCATTTATGGTTTGATATATATACGCCTCATATCTCAACTGGAATAATTTGTTGGTACTACATTTGTGTTGAAGACAAACAGAATAACGGCGACGCCAATTTGATGATAAACTTTGTTTATTAGTGATGATTCCTTTGTCCTTTTTATCACAAAACCTAAATGCTATAATTCCCAAATTGGATATTTACCAACTAAATAGTACCCTTGTTTACTTTCTTATTAGGATTAATATGTACGGTGTATCCGAAATGATGAAACTCCACATCTAAATCTATCATTTTTAAAATACGCCCAGATTATGAACATTTTGAATGTAAATTATGACATTATTAATTCCATACACCTCGGGATTTTAACACCTGTTTTGTCGCTAATCATTTCTGCAAACTGCGATTTGAATTATTGACATTCCCTATTATTTAGAGGTAAACAAATGCAACCGTTATAACTTATAAGGTATCGGGGTGATGAAATAAGATTTCCCGATAAGTAATACAATCATGCGCCTCTTCGATTTATTAAAAAATAAACCCCAATTTCTCCGCACTAAAAACGAATTCAAGGTGAATTATAATTGCCGGCGTATTAATTACATCCAGGTAATTATACTTAAATGAGTGATTTGCGTAGAATTACAAAAAAAAAATGCATCTGCACTTGGGGACATTTTTTACATTAGAATCTTATTAGATTATTGGATTGTTTAATTTAGAATGACATAGTTGCATATTGGCTGCTTTAAATATATTTACGTGTCGATTTTAATACAATTAATGTAATATAGAGTACTTAAAAAAAGAAAATTCCTAAGGACATTGGAGGAAGTGGATGATAGTTCTAATAAAAAACGGCATAATATTTAGGTTATAACGATTCATTTTTCATGTGTTTCCATATACTGCGTAGGTATATTTTTTGTGTGTATAAAATAAGAATTTGGGTGATCATCGTGTGTTTCAAACTCTCTTAATTTATCTGCGTGCATAGTTTAAGGTTACGGTGCATTTTTTTTTGTGTAGTAGTTGTGGGTTATATTAATGTGACGTGAATGAATTATTTTTTTAAAAGGGTTTACCTGTGTGGCGATTTCGTTGAGTTGTGTCCCTTTGGTGTTGGCGGCAACCCATGCTTCAGCGAACGTTTCCATAGCACTTTGAAAGTCCATCGTCATTTAAGAAGAGCAATTCGAATCCATGCGTTAAAACCTAGCCGGGTTCAAAATTTAAAGAGCGAAAAGTTACCTAGTAATGCGATTGCATGTCAAAACAGTCGAGCAACGTGACATAATAGCCGGTGCGACCGGCTGCACGGGTGTCTGCTCAGTCTGATTTCACGGACACGACTAAGGCTGGAAGCGACGCGGCTACCGTTAAGGGAAGTATCGTACCACCCCCTTGCATGCGCTACAGGACGCGCAAATATACTTGGAAAAAAAAATGTGATCTACCCGACACTTTTCCTAACCACTACGTCCAACCCACTAGCCAACCAAATGTGAACACCGATCAACCGGGTATATTATCGATATAGGGGAATTATTAAATCGAGAAATTCCCTTATTTTAAGTTGCGCGCATCGTCTAACCCCTTCGCAGTCGGGACTTCGCGCCAAAACTGACGGATTCAAATTCGTATCTGACCGACGAACGAATCTACACCTGTGATAACGGTCTTATCGCATCCGGGTAGCGTTTTCCGATGCACCCGCTCTCGATCTGTTTTAACATAACATCATCGCTTGGTATATCCAGATTACGGAATTCTTAAAGAAGTTTTCGCCTGGGGATCGGCGCTTGCGTCGGCTCTCGCTACAGCGTCGAGATGCCCCAAACGGAATAGTTGGATGTAGGCGGAGTTCTGACTGTAAATAGGGCGGTCTCTATCTAAGGGATGTCCCACAAGTAACAAAGGTTCCAGCAAATTATTCATCCCCGCAGATTTCCGCATAAAATAAAATAATAAACTATTGTAAATACCTCGCACACATTTGACCCCATATGTTTTTCTAAGTTACTGTCGCGAATTTCATATAAAAATATTGCGTCTTTCGTTCCATACTCCATTCGTAACATTTCGCCTCTCTGCGAATTTATTATGATAATTTTATGTTTTCTTTTCGGATCTTACTAGAAGTATCTCTTTCTTACGCCCGGCTGAATCTCACCAGAAGCAAACAAAAAAAAATCTTACCTTACAAGAATATTTAAGTGTAAATGCCACAAATTAGAAATATTATAAAGAATTAATTCTTTTCGATTATATATTAACTACCCTTTCTGTTTAGTCATTATATAAATTAAATTTATGATGCCTCTAACTCAACTCTCTACAATCGAAGACATTAGTGCTAACGTCGAAAAAGTTGTTTAGTGTCCTGTTTCATTTTTGTACCTGTATAAGAAAGTGGTGATGTGCTTTGCAATGTAATTACAAAATCAGGAAAATAAAGACACAATAGTTCTGTTGTAAAACAAC
Organism: Osmoderma eremita; assembly: GCA_031763485.1. Classification (NCBI taxonomy): domain Eukaryota; kingdom Metazoa; phylum Arthropoda; class Insecta; order Coleoptera; family Scarabaeidae; genus Osmoderma; species Osmoderma eremita. The sequence goes on from JARFOC010000578.1 coordinate 225,535, forward strand.
GCAGAGAAGTAAGATATGTTTATAGCACAATTGCAGATTAAAATAGAATGAATACTACTCTTATTACGATAGTAACTAAATAAAAGATTACTTTGGAGAAAATAACTGATAGTACTGTTAGAAATAAAATAATAATTAATCCATGTACAAAACTATCTACTAACTGAAAAGCGCAATATCCCAATCTATTTACAAAATCTCTGCGAACATTTGCTATTGTTTGTGGCGATATGTTCGCAAAACAATTACACAGGTCAACAAAATTTCAGATTTATTTTGTCCCACGAGGTAAAGTGGGCGAACACTTGGTAGTACTTTTTACACTTATTTCATATCTGTTTTCAGAATTTTTCTATCACGTATGGTTTCAGAGTGACAAAGCAATGAAATTTTGTGAAGGTATATATTATAACATGTGTATAAATCATGAAGAAATGACGTACATAGTGATATATTTATTTGGAAAATGTGCTAATATATGACTTTGCATCAAAAACATCTGATCTCTTCAGCGTCCAGCAATAGTCTGCCAACATAGCAGGGCTCCATTTGCCTTGGTATCATCAGCACTTTCATCATCGCCCAGTGTCATGTTTTGTGGAGGTTTAGGCACAGGTAATTCCGGACTGTGAGGTACTGGTCTCAGTTGCGATCGAATATTAGGATATTTTACAATATGTTTGGATTTGGAAGTCATACCACTTGTATTTGTTAGACAAAAATAGCAATCGGTAATATGATCTGATGGTTCCCTTCAAAATCATAGGAATAGCAAAAGGCATATGTCGTTTACCTTTTGCCCCCGCTGTAAGAAGTCTGTCACACGTAACACAGCAAATATGAGGAGCCCAGAATTCCGATTACATTAGATGAGTAAAGCAGGCTCGCTCGTACGGTATACGCAAGAAAATCTTTACTACGGCGAAGTAGAGAAAATCTTCGAGCTGGTCTGTATTTAAGAAATAATCCGTTTTTTCGAACTATTGTATTATTGATATACCTGAAATAAGTAAACGGACTTATACAACCAAACGTTTGGTTGGTTTAAAAGAAAAAGTTTGTTCTGTTCTCAAGAATGATATTTCTTAATTTAAAAAAATTCTTTTGCCCATTTGAATGATTATCTTTTCTTTAACGTCTTTATTTTTTCATTACGATAAAATACTATCTGGAACTCGATTTTGCTTATTCGGATACATTACATCTAAGGTTTGTGTAGGTCGTTCGTGCAGGTTTTGCTGTACATCATACATGATATTAAAAATAACCATTTAGTGAACTATGTGTCTTCTATTTAATAAAAAAAAAATTTCTAATTAATTACCGGTTGTTACCGTTGATACAATCGTAATTGTGGCATTTTAGATAAAGTTAATCATAAAATAAACCCATTAATAATTAACGACTATAGATCAACCTATATTGAATTAACTCTAATCGTAACATTCAGCCCCAAATCGAAATGAATAAAAAATAATTACATAATTCCAAAACAGATTTAAGCTAAACATTACGACTGTGGACAAACAAAACATCTCGTTTCAACCCAGAGATATTTTCGGTACAAAACGAAAGAATGTCGACATTATAATTTCTTTAAGAGGATTATCCAACAGTTGAAAATTCTGTCTACCTGACTCTCTTAAACGTAAACCATTCTTCAAAAATTAATGACCTAACGCAGTACAGATAGTATAGAGATTAGTCGCTTGGAGGGGAAAGGGAGAGGGGTTATAAATTTTTTTTTCGTTAAGGCGAAATCCTAAAACAAAGAGAAAATAATATAAAGATAAGCACTGTTTGGATTATCAGGCAAATAAACACATATCTAAGTGAAGTTTCTACATTTGTAATATCTTTTTCTGTTTTAATTTCTTACATAATATTCCCTTGAAAGTGTGTATGTTTCAAAAATGATGCATAAATATGTAGGTGTTCATTTGTGTAATCTCGTTATTTCTTAACAAAAGGTCTATATCTGAATTGAGTGTTTTTAGATTTGAGATAATCGAATGCCAAAAAAAGCGCAGTACCCAGATTATAGGAACGAATTATTTGCTTTGATGTGTACCCGTAAAAGTCGAGCAGCACTGATATTATTTTAATTTAATAATATTAATCACTCGATTTAATTACATTTACGCGTTTTAGTGGGGGATTTGAACATATGAAATAATAGAAAGCACTTATCCATTTTACGATTAAAAGGTATATAAAGGTTCTGTTATATTTTTATATATTAGATAAATTATAAAACCAAAAAGAAATATGCTGCTAAAAGAACATTTCAGTTTCTACAATGTATTTTTCTAATTTCATGGGACCTACGTCCTAGGAGGAATATTCACCGCAGATGTAGTGTTAAATCAAACTATTATCGACTTACTGTGCAATCAGAATGTGTCAATACTGTAGGTAAAGAAAGGATTAATAGAATTGCCCCTTATGCAAAACTATAAGATTAAAGAATATATAATTTTGCAGGAATTATTTGGGAATAAATAAAACAATGCACGATTAATATTTTAGGCATGAAAGCTAAAATTTCTTTTACATGCTTATGATATTGGTACAAACACTCCGATGTTTTTACTTGAAACCGATTTAAATTAAAATGTTTACTTCCTAAAATTCGATGTGGTGTCTGCGATTGGTTCCTTAACTTTAACACTTAAAAAGGAAATCAAAATTCATGCCAATCTCTTTTTAACAACGAGGAGAAACTAGAAAGAAGACTACATATTTGGAAATCAAAATTCATACCGCTGAATCTTCAGTAAATATTGCAAGGACTGTGGGGCAGCACAATAAACACACTGTTCGGATTACTCCTCCCGCACAAAGTATTGATTAATTCCGGACGACATGTATTCCCGAAACACGTGTCGTCCCGAATTAATCAATGCTTTGTGCGGGAGAACACTGTGTTTATGATGAATCTTCATTGAAAATTGAATTTTTTAAAATCAAATCGAAATGTGGCATTTAAGTGGTTTGTTACGGAATGATATTTTCATTACTAAACTTTGTCATTGCTTATCTGATCCACCTAACTACACAGATACATAATTTATCAATAAATTCTCAACACCATTTGTAAACACTCGAAGCTTAATCTTAATCCATATCTATTTAATCCTAACCGGCACTAATCTAAAATGGATGTTTAAAACGAACTGGCGACTAAGCAAACAATGATAAAATCGCGTTTCTATTTCTCTCTAAAAAAAGTAACATTTTCTTTAGAGATCTATACAAATAAATCTTGAATGTAGTATATGTCATATCTTTTTATACAAAATTAATGATTTTAGTGTAGCTGGGAATATCAGTATCAAAGGGAAATCCAGTAGAGAGAATTGTTTTTATTAAATTTCGCACATTTCCGCCATGCAATTAGGTTTATTTAATTAAGTAATGAGGGTAGGTATAATATCGTACGGCGGAGAATGAGGCTGGACCTCCGTTGGCGGAGTTTACTTACCATTTCTGAACGAAGACGGTGTCAACCCTTCTTAAAATCCATTAGCTTTCAATAATAATGTCCGAAGTCTCTCACAAAGGCGATAGAGCCAGTCTAAGAGCTCTAGCGGGACTTATTATAGCTGTACGCTATGCAACAATTAGCTCCGTAAACTAAGTGTATTACCCGCTACTTACCTTCTAGGTTCAGCATTATATGTCTGGAACTCAATTATTCGTTATTGTATAAAATCAGAACAACTTCCTTTGTGAGAAATAGAAAATTCACTCGTCTAATTTATCACATATATTCCAAGTCTAACACTCTTTTCCTTTGTGGTTTCTATGACGGCACCGTAGTAGCCTTTAGTAAAGATAAAAAATAAAAAATACCCTTACCACCTCGATGAGTGAAGAACTCCTGGATGTATAAAAGTAAACAAAGCGAATTGGATTCATTCCCGGTAAAAGGCGTTGTAATTTTATTTCCGGCAATCACTTCTCTTAACAATGTCGCTCAAATTGAGTGGAAAATTCAATTTTCTTATGAACATCCGACCATTGCCCAAACGAAATGCAACCCTTTATGTTTTAACTTAATTACGCATTGTTAATATGGTTGCGTATATCCTATTTTCCCTAATAATTCACCCCTAATAGTTATATAAATAAGTGCCTGTACACAGAGAAAAATAATGTTGAGAAACTAAATAAACAGTATAGTTACTGCATATTTAGTATATTTAGTAAAAAATAGCTAAGCGATTAAAGTTGATAATGATCTATTCACAAATTGTTTTTTTTCCAATATTTCATCTGTTTGATTTGTCTATAGTATTAATTAAATAAGCAATATTTATTCGGCATATTATATAATGAAAGTAGTTATTTTATATTTACTATTCTTTCTGGCTAATTCAGTTACGCAAATAGTACTTTAAAGCTAGTAGATTAGGTGTATCATCCAAAAATTGCCATCGAACAAGTTGTGCAGTATACACACAGAAAATTGGATATGCTACTATAAGTAAAGACCCGATATAAAATACAAAATAGGATACGGTGGCTTAAAATAGTAAAAAAAGAAAAAATATACCCATACTACCTCGATGAGTAAAGAACTCCTGGATACGCATTCCTTCGTAGATTCTGCTGAGGATGGCAACTTAGTTGCCAAAATACGTATCCATGAGTTCTTCACTCATCGAGGTGGTAAGGGTATATTTTTTCTTTTTTAGTAAAGACCCACATAGATACATAATACAGCTATATAAATAAATGTATGATAATGTGTGACATACCAATCAGAAATTGATAAAAGACATGAAGCCATCAAATAATAAAATGTATTCAAGTATTTCAGATAAAAACAGAGGTATATTTATGTATTTTTTTAAATATATTTTTTATATACTTCATTTTTTGACGCCGATAAGATCATACGCTAACACGGATCTCACCTGACTGGTAACTTAGTTACCGCTTTTGGGATTGTTCCATGAATCCGCGGCTGGGCGTTAGATGTCTCTGGGATTTTCCTTAAAGACATGTGCTAACGTTCGGTTAACGATACGGAATATTGAACGAGCGACCAGGCATACTCCGACGTGCACTGATGAGGACTATGTGAGTCCGAAACAGCTGTCTGTACGTGAGGAATACCTGAAGCTATACAATCAGACGTGTTGTGTGATCTCAGAGGTATATTTGTATATATTTTTAAATATATTTTTTATATACTTCATTTTTCATGCTTTAATGTCGAAGTTATTAAAAATAATAGCGGCAAATTTGAATTTTGCTGTATGGGTATCGTTCAAAATAAATCATAAGATTTGGCCAGCCCCCCTGCCTGTGATGACGTTTTGGGCGGGCAGTAGGGAAGATAGTAACGCTTCGTTCGGAGTCGCGTTGTGTCTATAGCCCCACGGAAGGTATACGAAGTCCCAGGAACCATTACTGTGCTACTGCCCACCCAAAACGTCATCATCAGCCGGTGCTGAACTTGACTACTAGATTTAAGATTCAAACACTGTTAAAGCAAGTTTTTGATAAAGTGGATATTTAGAATGGCATACGAGATTATTTTTTTTATAAACAATTAAACGTAATCCCCAATACATAAAAGCATTTTTTTTTGAATAAACAAAATTCAACTTCTCCACCATTCTCTCCTATTTTCAGAAGTAACCTATCTGACAAACGGACGGGGCATGAAATGGTTACTCTATCGCAATCACATGTTCAACATGAATAGGGTGAACAAGAAATCGACATTTTGGAGATGCAACGAATATCCGAGAACCGCTTGCAAGAGCCGTATTACTACTTATGGGGAGTACATGAAGTGTTCAAACGTGCCCCACAATCACGTTCCCAACTTGGAAAAATTTCACCGGTTCATGCAGGAAGTAGAGCTGCGCTACACGAAAAAACTTAAACTTGTCACTTCGCGTCCTATGAACTTTGAAATAAATTTCGAAGAAGTACTATTGGATTGAACAAAACTGAAAGTAGAATTTGATAAAGCTTATATATTTCAATCCCCTCTCTATTTTTTTATTATTTGTGTTTTAGTGTTTACAAAGATTTTTTCATAACCTCTAGTGTTTTTATTGGATTAAAAAAATATTTGTGTCTAAGCATACTATTTTATTGTTTACGTTTGCATAAAGTTAATAATTGATTTAAAATTTAAGGTAGCGAATTTATTTGAACATTTTTATTTAGGAGGGATACAAGAAAAGATTCTATGGAATGTAACATATCTGTCATTTTTCGTGAAAGAATTGCAAGGACTGTGGGCTGGTATCACTAATACACAGTATCGGGAAATCCGCACCGCACAAATTAATTTAATAAAATTCGGGACATATGTTTCAAGAGCACGTCGGCTCCC
>JARFOC010000578.1:231995-244569 GCA_031763485.1 Osmoderma eremita
ATCCTCCGACGTGCACTGATGAGGACTAGGTGAGTCCGAAACAGCTGTCTGTACGTGAGGAATGCCTGGAACTATACTATCAGACGTGTTGTGTGATCTCAGAGATATATTTTTTTAAATATATTTTTTATATACTCTATTTTTTGGCAGAAATCTTCTCTCTTCGATTTTTTTTTAAACAGTTCAAAGAAAATAATAATGTATTTCTTCCAGAGTGTATTCTCTCGAAATCCAATTCAATCTGTAAAAATTCAAACCAATGTAATTAGTTGTTTTAATATTGGCCATTCTATAAAAATATTCTCTGATTCGTTAAGGATAGTTTTTCGCCGAAAAACAAAAATTTCGGTTCCATTTTTCGTAAACAAGTTCTTCCGGTGAAGTGTTATACTTTAGACATTCATAATCACAAGTATAATCGTTCTTTATAACGTCTTCATCTTCGGTAGGGGAAGACGTAGCTTCACTATTTTTACCTTTAAGATTATACCTGCTTTTTATGAAACCAGCTTTTTTAAATTTCTTAGACACGCTATAATACTTCTCGGCCAAATTTCGGCGCTCTTTTTGCTAATGAAATATTTTTCTGAAATGTAAGCCAATAATATTCTGTAAAAAACTATATATTTTATACCTCACTTTCAGTAGGAAGTATTTTTTTAATTTCAACTACTGCCTCTTCGTGGATGTTGAACGTCAATGAAATATTGGTGTTAAGCCAGACTGCAACTATAGCTGGTATTACATTTCTGTCTCTGTTTGACAGAACTTTTTCAGCATTGTAGTTTTGCAATGTTAATTTTCCAATTACACTATCATTTAATAACGGGAGTAAGTCCTAAAATATATACCTTGAATTAAACTGTCTTAAAATGTATCGATCGCGGCCAAGTAAAATATTAAACGCATAATAAAAAGCAGATAGAAATTATATTTGTTTTTTCAGAGAAAGATAACTTCAACGTTCTGTCATGGTTCTATATAACAATAGGTTCTGAAAACCATAAAGTAATCAAGAAATATCTTACCAACTTTCCTTTGTACTCCGCCTTATCTTCTAAACCAAATTCATCTATTACCACTGGCACGGTATTTAACCAGCTGTTCAAGTTATCTACTGATTAATTTAGTGTGTTCCTAGAAGGCAGTGGAGTTGCATATCCCTTAAATTTCAATTCAATTAGAATACTTTATATTTTTACTTGCACTACATACATTTTCTCGTTTCCAGGAAAATAATTTACTTCTAAATTTTATTCGAAGGCCAAAGTTCTCAAGTGGAATCAAGTTGTCTATATCCGACACTGTCAGTTCCTTTAAAACCTCTATATCGATTCCTTTAGCTAAAATATTTGTAAATAGACAATATTTCCATTGTGTAGATGGGTTGCCTAATTATATTGTGGATAAAACTCCTATACAATAGAAGATTTATATACACGTTATTAGTTTATTCCCTAATATCTAAAGATTTGGTTATTTTAAAGACTGTTGTAGTTAAATTAAATATATCATCATCTACTTCAAAATTGCTAATTTATGGAAGGTGTAAGATATGAATAAGCTAAATACCTAGATAATTGAAATAATCTTCCGTCATCTAATTGTAATTTGCTATTTCCACTACTTTATTTTTCTCTGTGTATAAACCAGCTTGGTATATTTATTGCGGGAGATTTTATGTCACTCTCATCTAGAGCTGAAAAATTTGATTTTCACCAAATTTAAGGTTTCAATGAGGTTTCCTCGGTTGTGAGCAAATCCTTGACTTTTATCTTTTTATTTTGGTTGTTCAGTTTCTCAATTAGCACTCAATTAGTGCTTAGAATATCTAAAATGCAGACAAAATCAGTGTTCTCTTTACAGCAATTTCAAATCTCAAAAGTCATCTCTGCTAATTTTTCTCATACATTCTATCTCATTTCTGTATGATTTCAACCTGCGCCCCTCAATTGATTTCTTTCATATTATTGAAGTTTGACGCATTCTCTCCCCCCGCTGACTGCGCCTAATAGGAAGAAACTGGAGTCCATCCTGAATTGATTTCTGCGCAACAATTTCCAAATCTTCTGCTTCGGCATTGCTTCAATTCTTTCTGGGCCTACACCAATCGAATACCTGTCAATCTTCTCTTTACATGCTACATGTTGTTTGCTTTCGTAGTATCTCTTTGTTGAAGTTTGACACATCCTATTTCTAGTTTGAATCTTGCCCGGTTTCCCCCAGATGGGGTATGTCTTGACACATAGCGTCAGTGGGTTTGGCATTCGACTATGCCTGGTAGAAAGAAACTCCTTGCCTTTACTTAGTATGGTGATTCCAACAGTAAACAACGAGCCTGCACTGGCATTTTATCGGTCCACCCTTAATATTTCCGTTTTAATATTTGGAGTTGCAAATATGCATTGCTTGATTTGTTTCAATTCCTTTTTTTGTACTAGTAAAACCGCCTTCTTTTGTACTAGTAAAACCAAATGTTTCCAACTTTGCTCATTCATTTTCTAGAAACTTGATTTCAAAATCGATTTTGCGTTGTATATACATTTTAAGCTACGACGATTTATAACAACGCTACGCCACTGATTAATTAGAAATCGTTTCCGTATAGATGGATAACATATTGTACGTTCACATTCCCCAAAATACCTAAAGCGAGTGCAATAATAACGTCTTTATTCCATTCCGTCGTACCGAAATACGTATATAATTTCAATTTGTAAAGGAAGTACACTCTGGGGGCATATCTCGCCTACCGCTTCGCGTCTTACAAGACCGGGCGTACGGAGCAATAACATTTGAAAACTACAAATCACCGCGATCCAGCGAGATCTTCTCTGACGTCGCGTTGCTAAATATTTGAAATATTGTTATGGGTTATGGATACACCCCAGCCGGCAAAAACGTCCGGAACGAAAGGGAACTGAATGTAACACACATGTCGACGTATGCAGATACGACGGATCCTTATTATAAAAGGACAAGGAAAACTCTCTTTCAAGCGTGAGTTCCTCGTATTCGAAAATACTTTTCTTTTTTCTCTTCTCATATAAAAGGCGAGCCCAATATTTCCTGTGTTTAAGTAATGATGTGTATCAGGGCTAAAGTTGTACGAAATACAACTTGAAAGGGCTAAAAATTCCTGTTTTATACGAACCACACCGAAAAATGGGAAAATATTATTGCTTATAACAAAATGGAAATATTTCGAAACACCAAGGCAATAGAATGTAATGATCCTTTCTCAAACGCTGTATCTAAGGTAGGGCAACTCTCTCTTAAAGTTTACTGAAATAAACGGCATTAAGTAGATGGACTTTTAGTCTACGCGTGCGCGAAGATGCGATATATTCGACGTGTGCGACAAATTATACTGTTTCAAATTATTATTCGCTGACGATTTGAAGTTATGCACTGCTATTACTATGTTCGATGATTGCATTTATTTCCATTCATTTACTTCAGTTCCGCTGTATGGAAAAATCAACTCAAATGCAGCAACGTATGATGTAGTCAGCGCTACAGAGGTAAATCTAACTCCATTCGCCATGAATACCATCTTAACAACCATGTCTTTCTCAGGTATGACTCAGATACGGATCTTGAAGTCACATTTGACTCTGATTTGACCTTCAATGCTCAGTGCTCACATATCTACTACGAGCAATGGGTTTCATTATACGTAGTGCCAAGCCTTTTACTTCCAAGGAAGTCATTTTATTATTATATTATAGCTCTGTACGTTCTAAACTAGAGCTTACATCTTTAATCTGGTTTCCATTCCATAAACATCATGCTTACCAGCTTTATTTGATTTGATTGAGTCGCGAAAGCAGAGAAAGGTCTTTCACATCCCTTAAGATTGCGGCCTCGAGGCCTATTGTATGACTTTGCATTCTGTTATTTCCTGTTTATCCGAACAGATCCACTCCCCTGCCAAGGTTTAGTCTTTTGTACATCAAATCCTTTTCCTGTATGCCCCGGAGTGTGTCTATTACACCTCACAGGACGTTTCTCCGATGGCTTGATGTGTACCATTAAAAAATAATGCGAGAGGCTGTCTCCTCCTATTCATTACATAATTTACACAGAGGTTCCTCTCTGTAGACTCCCATTCTGTGTAGATGTTTCCTTTGATCGCCGTGTCCAGTAAGTAAACACGTCATCACCCTAATCTGCGCGCTGTCAAGGGACAGTATGTCGGCTGCCAAATGTTGTGATGGTTTCCTCGTCATCTGATTGCTGTCCTGCTACATGGTGACAGCGTTTCTGGTGTTGTTCAATCATCCACTCAGTTACCGCACCATGCGCAACAGTTTTTGTGATTTCTCGAGTTGACTCAGGTCCAATGAAGGTCAGTTCGGAGCCCTTCCTTGCTAGTTGGTCCACCTGGTCATTACCTGTAATCCACCCATGTGCTTGGAGGAGCGTAGAGACCGAACCAGAGGGTGTAGGCAGTTGAAATTTTCAGGGTGTACTGAGCATATATGGCTAACTACTATACCTGCAAAATAGAGATCGAGCCAGACTGGCTCATACCAGCCTAGAAGATATCCGATAAGATGCCAATGCTTTTAAGGCAACTTGACTATCTGTGAGAATATAGAGCAGTTTGCTTTGTGGGCCCTCCCGTAGACACTCTCTAGCACATATTTTAGGTTGAGGCGTGCTTTCCCAGGTGTACGCGTAGCTATTTCAAGGTACCAGCTAATTCAGAGACGTCTCCTTGCATATTTAGTTTATAAAATCTACGAAGAGTATCCTATTCAGTGTTTTGGTCATAAGGTCTCTATGTTTGGTGTCGACCAATTGGAACTTCGACTAATCGTCACCCTCTTCTGAGGAATATTTGACAAGATCTAACAAGTATATCAACCTCCGCCGTATTCGTCGCACATGCGTGTGCGAAGTGCAATTCCAATAATTCAGGTTTTTGCACCGAATCCACTAACTAACCGAGCTCCCGTACATCTATTCCAAGTTGTACATGAATTCCTATTGCCAGATCAATACCTTTCAAACGGTATTAAGCACATTTTTTTATATAAGCGTGCCTTCCTTATATGACAAACAACATAATTTACTTCTATTTTCGCTGCGTTTTTGCCATTTAGTAAATTCCTGGGTATCAGCAAATTTTAATACCTTTTTTTCCATTTTCTTTTTTTATTTTTCTCGAAGATGTGTTTCCAATTTGCTGAAGTTTTTAATAGATTGTTACCAGTTTTACCTACCTTTATCTCTATGAAGACGTCGGTAGGGATGACATTTTATAATATGTATTTTATTACAACCAATTTTTACTGGTTAAAACTGATGTTGATTGATTGATTAATTAATAAAAATTTTGCAAAATATAATGTGGAATTAAAGATTACGTTTTCCCTATTACCTCCTCATAGGTAAGATTCCTTTCATTTGTTAGTAGGGGCGATTATCTATTTAACTAAAGGACAAATTCGTATTAAATGGCATTTGAGATCGTTATTAGTGATCCAAAACAATACGAATTGGGTCGGTTGAGTGTTAGACTATTTGGTTAGTTTTTTACTTCTTCGTAGCTAAGTATTATAAACGGCAATTTTACGAAATATGATTTCCCACTTAGCAGATCCTTTACGTAGTCCCGAAGGTATTCGTTTTCCTTGCACGCTTTGTAGGGATTATTTAATTGCTAGAGCTAGAACGGGAATTTAACTTAATACGATAGTTAGAGATGTTGCGTATATAAAGGAACATCTCTTACCCTTACTTTGCAACCATTAACATCTAATATTTCCCTAGCGGCAGTCGTATTAGCAAATCGATCTTTCTATTATTAACATTCAAACGGCGTTCATGTGTGTGTGTGTCAGTGCCCGTGCGAGAGTGTACGACAAGCGGAATAGATCTTGTGCCTTGATAGGTCCCAGTATAAATTCGTTCCGTTCGACTATCCACGTATGTCAAAGCACACATATACAGTATGATATCAGGACTCAAGTCCTGTTGAGCGTAGTACATTTTACTTTTTTTTTTTTAATATTTTGGGTGACACCTTAGTTTTTATCCGTACGTCAAATAAAACTCAACAAAAAATAATCCCTGTGAAATCCATGTTCTTAATTCGTCGCCTAGCTTCAAACCAATATTTGACGCTTATATGAATCCTCTCCATTCATAGAAATACTACTTATACTATTGTAATGGCCTAATTGAACAAAATGCTTAACGAATTTGTTGGATAAATAGTAATTTTCCTTTTGGTTTACGTCATTGGCCAAACGTTGAAATTAATGTTTCCCAATTTATACTATTGGATTTTAAGAACAATGCAACGAATCCTAAAGAGCCTATGGGCGTAAATATCGAAACGTAACCCTGAACATACATCATAACTTCAAAAGGAAACTTACAATTACTATATTCGCATTTAATATTTATCAGTTAACACTCCTGATTTATAACGATATAATGCTATTACTATATTCAGTGCCGCCCTGTAATATTTGTTAACCGTAGAGGTATCTCGCATACGGTATATGTACATTCAACCGATACCTAGGGAGAGAGATATGTTACGTATCACGTTTTTCACGTCGGGACCTGATTCGTATAAAACTTCAAAGTAGATGTAATAATCACCGATAAACCTCACTAATGATTCGGTCCTTTATCAGAAAAATCTTTCGCTCCCGAGAAGTAAAAACGTACATAAGGAATGGGAAGGCAAAGACGCTCCCGCTTTGATTTCGAACTAATTGCAAAGATTTCAAGCTCACTGCACTGTACCATTTACCATTTCTAATTCATATTATGTACACAATCCGCTTTTCGTGTCGTCCGTCCGAATATACCAAAAGCGGGAGATCGAAAAATAAGTAAACAACTTGAAAAAGAAATCTTCTCCCGCCTGTATAATACCGCTCCTCCTAATAATAAATAATTACCCCTCCACCACGCCAGACACTCCCTCAAGGAAGCAACGGAAAATAAATAAACATAACTCCAAAATAGAAAAGGGAATTTATTCACTTTCAATAACGTATCATCCACCTTTCCGCTTACTTATATCTTCCTTTGATATCCATGCAAAAATAATTTTTTTACCTAAAATTTGCAACATCCCAGCACGACTTTCATTAATACCACTTAGGCCTTAAGAGAAAGACAATATCGAATTGAGAAATGAGTATATTTTTCATTTACTTTCTGTCATATTTGAATTTCCGCTTTGGTAATTTTAAAAACTGAACCATTATAAAGCAATCCATCAGATTGCAATTCTCAGATTTGTAGAAAATACTCATTTGACTTTCGCATTTGACGTGTGGTGCGTATATATATATATACATGTATCGGCTGTGAAACCCCTATGAAGGGTTTTGTCCTTTGTACGATTTTGATCCTGTAAACGAGGGGAATCGGTCCTCATGTTCTCGCTGCCTGTGCGATCCGGCGCCCTGAACCACTAAATTCCATTCCTTTCTGTCCTGAGATCGATCCGTCCAATCCACTACTTCCATTTCTTGCAAGTCCACGAGCAGGTCTTGTTTCCTAGATAACTTTGGTCTGTCCCTATATCGTTGCACCATTGGTTTCCATTCTGTAATTTTCCTAATTGCTCTTGATCTTTCGCTACGAATAATGTGACCAAACCATTTCAGTCTTTGGGTTATGATAAAACAAACAGTATTTTCCCCACCCAGTGCTTCCTCTACATTCTTATTTGCTCCCCTTCGGAATAGGTTTTTGTAATTTCTTCAGGATATTCCGTACGATTTTTCGCCCTAACCTACTCAGTTCCTCTCTTTCCACCTTATTAATCGCTATAGTTTGCACGGCGTATGTAAGTATTGGTCTTCTATATGTCCATGTTGATTTTTCTCTGCAACTGATGACTTCTTAGGAGTTTTCTGTGCACTTGCATGCTAGATGTCCATTGAGAATTCTCTGGCGGATCACAAATTTTGAAGACCCAAATCCTTGAATCGTCAGTCCTAAAAGTTTAAACTTTTCGATCTCTTCAAAAATTTGTGTTCACACTTTTTCCCGGATCTGTAGCATGTTGCTCTATAATAGTAAATTTTTCTATATGTTCCCGTTCTGATCTACTGAGAAACTACTGGAGTGGGCAGGCACCAGGCTGAGAAACATGGCAAGCGTTAAAAGAACCCTATATCTTGCAGTGGATGGCTGACGAAGATGATGACTAATATATTCTCTTAACTTAATCAGGTTCACTCGATTAAAGAGCTGAATTTTCATTTCAAAAGTTTTATTTTCTCATCCATTCTAAACCTTATTAGAATAAAAAATTAAAATACGCCATCATTTTTATCTGGCAAATTGGAGTTGACAAAAAGAAAATTTGCATTAATTTATGGTACACACCCAATTACTGAGAGGTGCAATTTGTCCGGGGAACCCACGACGGACACAATTGCGGCATCGCGAGGTTAGTATGGTGAATAGTGACGCCGGGAAAGGGGAGGCAGGGGAAGGTTTGTGGAACAGAGAGAGTACCCGGCGTCGAGTTTGTAAATCAAGGAGGAAATCTTAGGTAGGATAAAGGAGATGTTGATAAATTCACTGGGGCATATCAAACTGTCTTGGGGCGTGCGGTCTTTTCTTTATATAAGAAATTGTAAGCTTAAATATGGCAGCAATTATTCTAAATACGGCATTAAAACCTTTTAGTCTAGATAGCTATTCTTTCCAGGCCGCGATTCCTCTCGGTGGTAATGCCCTGTTCCTCTTTTGAAAATAGACAAATACAAAAGATTGGCTTTATATTGTCGAGGCAAGGAAAAGACGCCAGTTGATGAGGATGAACGATAAAGAGGACGAAGGACGAGAAAGAGGAAAAGGGGCAGGTGGTGATTTTGAAGAGTAACAGCGCACAGGGAGGGGGAGCGTTCGGTGTTGCCCGTTTTGCATAACAATCGCCATTTAAGAGGGACTCTATCATCACATTTTCTTTTTAGGTTATTTACGGCGGAATATTAGAAAGCACTAAAGCTGTCACAATGTAAACGACATTTTAATCACCTATGCCGAGTATACTTACCCCACAGCCCCCCTCTCGTCCGATTCCTTCGTCCCCCAAGCCTCCCAACGGTGGAAACCCTTGGACTTCTCCATCCGATACCCCCACCTACATCCAGCCTCGGCTCTGCGTTCGGCGAAATAAATTAATTTAAAGAAATTCCTACTATCTCCGGGTTATTTTTCGTATACATTAAAGTCTTAAGCTTTAAATGAAGCCGGAATAAAAGCTCGGAGTCGAACGGCAAATACCATAAATTGTCGCCAGTGCACTGGATGGCATGGTTCGTATTAAATCCGTGGTTCTTAATGAAAACGACCGTTCTTGAACATTTACTTTAACCATAAATCAAGGGTCTATCGCACAATAGTGCTTGTATATATATATATATATATACACCCGTCTCCTACACACAAGAGCTTATGGGGACATACGATATGGAATATATATGGACAGTTTATTTGGCGGATACAGATAATCTAGGAAGAAATTTGCAAATTTGATATATGTATGTATCCGAACTTCGCAGCTCTCAGATAGCAAGGGAAAAAACCGACCCAGAACTTTATTACATTCTTCTACACAAAACAGAACTTCTCCCAATCGATAACACTAGTATGTAAATCACGTTTTTATTCTACGAGCTTACAAGACCCAAATCGCTTAAGTTGCAGCGAAATCAATTATTAATAAATAACTATTATTTGTATAATAACAATAAAATACTTTTATTTGTCGTGTAATTGCAAGTAGAGCTGTGGTATGTACATAACCAAAAAAAAACATAATATTGATAGAATGATATGAACTACCACTTGGGATTATAATGTGATCAGGTCCAATAAATAAGATTGGTTTTAGGAGTAGGTAGGGAGAAAGAGCAAGAAGACCTAGAGAAATTGCGAGAAACATGAAGGTTCACCATGGAAGTAAGATCTATACAATCAAATCTCCTATTAAACAGCTTCCACAAAAATTCAAGTGTTCGTATATTTCTGCAGTTTTGCACATGATTGCATCTTGCGCCACCAATTTTAAAACGTAAGAATTTTAGAAACCAATGAATTCTTTCCAAAGCCAATTGGTTGCAGATGTAATATGGTAACCAAACCTCGCTACAATATTTAAGACTAATTACAAAATGCAAAGTAAAGCGTGCCCACGTCATTGCGATTTTATACTTCGCATTATAAAACCAAACCGGTTACAGAAAGCAGGCACGGTATCCTGAATATTTTGCACAAAACTTGGACGGCTATCAAGAAAACCAAATCCCTAATCGAATCAACGTTAGATATAGTATTTCCATCAATAGAGTTAACCGGTTAAACACCGGGTTAAATCGATTTTTTAAATACGAATTCATGAGTTCCACGGATGTATGATATACTGCAAAGGTGTTGAGGTTTTTTAGGAGTAGATCATGATCAATGGTATCAAAAGCACTGAAAAAGTCTGTACATATTACATCAACTTGACTGCGATTATCAAGTGCTTCAGCAATATACGTAATGGTTGTCAAGTTTGCCACATTATATCGTTCAGGCTGAATCCATGCCCGAACATTTTAAAAATGTTACCGTAATTAATGTGTTCATATACTTTTGCAAAGTTGGATCGTATTGAAATGGACCAGAAGTTGTTTTATGAACAGGTATCATTCTAGCTCATTTTTATAAATTAGGAAATGTTGATCTAGCTATAGACAGATTAATAATTGATGCCGATGGCACATATCGCGGGATTAGAAAGCAAGGTACACCATCATCATCAGCTGTACATTTAAGAGATAACTTAGATTTAGAACTTTTATACTTAATATGCTTTATGTGTAAATTACTACAGGTCAAGCGTGCAGTAACTATGTATAACGAAGTAACTGCGATATCAATTGTAAACTAAAATTTCAGTGGATGCTACAATATTAAAATAAAAATAAAGGAAACATGTGACGCTCGGTATATCTATAATGAACCCATTATTCGCGTATTCGCACAGTTTTCAGCCGGCATTAGCTCCTGTGTTTCGGCATGGTGGAGTTTGCGGTGACAGAGCACAGCAAAAGCATTAGCATGATCATACCTTGTCTCAAATCTTAACCCCGGCGCGCATCACGTTCGAACGTCTTAAAGAGGGGGAGGCTGCTCCAAACACTTGCCGCAAGAGGATTATCAGATGCAGATAAGGTTCTCGCTCGTCCTCGGAAACTATAGCCTGTTACGTACCGATGGGGTATCCATCAAATTCGTTCGGTCCTTACCAATATACATACGCAAATAATAAATATTTATCGCTCGACCCTTGATCCTCTTACTTCGCCTTCTTCTCTTGTTCAAACTTGTCATTCCACCCCCTCATTCCTCCCGTTGCCGTTACAGTCCGTCCGCTCCTGTTGCTCTTTTATCTCGCCACAGAGGAACGGTTAATGTATAAAACTGGAAACAGACCAAATCCGCGGTGTTTATTTAAAACGGAAGCTGAAACTGGCGCTGTCTTTATGACGTGGAAAATACCGGATTAAGGATTTCGCCTCTCCTTCTTTTCTCCTTTCCATCCGTCCTCCTTTATACCATTTTACGATTCGGAATTTCGCCCTCGTCCTCCGAGGAAATTATTTCGATTGCTCTCTCCTTGGATTTACCAACGGCCGGCGAGTATGTTAGTTGTGTAATGCCTTGGCAAATTTCATCAGACTCGCAAACGATATAGTTGGTTAATTTCGTTAATAAACGCCGGGGGCAATCAATATTTACTTAACTAGAGTTAGTTGACGTAAACATAACATAACCGGATGGCTGCTGGAAGGAATTTCCACTTGAGCTGCATAAAAATACTTCTTGTTCGGGGCATCATCAAAGCTACGCTCTGAACGCATCCAATAAACATAGTTATCCAATCAGTGCCGGGCCACTTTGGTAATTGGGTGATGCATCCTTTTATTGGCGACGATGCAAAAATAAGGGTTCGGCTATCGTTTAATCTTGCAGCAAATGTGATTAAAAAGATCAATTGGACGTAGTGTGTACACATTCAGGGAAATACTTGAGATGGGGAGTGCAACTTGACTCTTATATACGTTGTTACGTATGTATGTATGTTGCACATACGCGTAGGGAATTAGATGTTGCGATACTTCCTTTACACATTTATATGTGTCCGCGGAAAAATGAAACATCCTGACAATTAGATGCGGGGGCGGCAACCTCAAAAATTTTAAGTTACGCCAAGGTTTGGGTGACGTCCCATTTAAAAACCTGCGTAACTTGCAATACAACGGTGCATCACTTTTTAAAATGGATCGCATAGTTTTCGAGAAATTAGCTTTTGGGGCGTTTCAGTGAATTTACCTATTACGGGCAACTTCAGAAGTCCGGTCACTATGAATAATGACCGGTCTGTATACATAACGCTCGTATCAAGTGGGCAATGTAAGTAAAACTGCATGGCTAATCACTTTTCCCGGTCGGTATGAATCTTCCTTCGTAGATTCTGCTGAGGATGGCAACTTAGTTGCCGAAATAAGTATCCAGGAGTTCTTCACTCATCGAG
>JARFOC010000578.1:275641-294293 GCA_031763485.1 Osmoderma eremita
ATTAAAGTAATTTATACAAAAAAGTAATATTTATAGCCGCGATTACGTCTAAGCTACTTCAAATAGGTTCCAGTCTCAGTTTCAGTTACTTTGGTGCTTGTTGGGCAGTTTATTTTTCTTTAATGTTAATGTTTCATCTAACCCATTTCATTTAACCCATTCGTAGCCAATTATTTTTTGACACTTAATGAGACTTGCCGCCGATTGAAATGATATTTACCAACCAACATTAAACATACAAATTTTTCAAAATTACCACGGTTTTAGCGTTAACCACCAGCCATCAAATGAGGTTATGAATGGGTTAAAATCATCAATATATTTCCCATGCTCCAAGAAAAGACGGGAGTGATATACCTACACATTACACATTGGGAAAATGCCAATTTTCAAATCAGGACGTATTTTAGGTGCGGCAAGCTATATGCCATACACGTACGCGGCATTACCACAAACTCCGAGCATACCGGCCGCTACAGCAACAGCCTTCCCGGGCCTACCTTACCAAACAGCGGCGGCACAAGCACCAACAATGCAGGAGGCGAGATTACCTTAATATAAATAATAATAACGCCGCTGATAATAACTTTAATAACAACACTGCAGAATGATAAAAAGCGGACTACACATACATATAACATTACATAATTTTATAATGATTATTAATAATACCCCGATTCTTGAATAGGGGAATACCCTTTCATTTTATTTTCTAAAAAGATGGATAATACGAAGTTGAATTTACACTCTATTCTCCTATGTCTCTCTCGATACCACCTACGCACCGAGTCGCAATGTTGGAGTGAAAAAACATCATGTATACCTCTAAACAAGGAAATAATTGGCTAAACAATTCTAATTTTCAGAATTAAATTGCTCGAAATGGGAGACTCATATTTTTTGTATGTACATACTGATACTATCTTCTATATGTTCTATAGTCTTATGTGTATAGGGGAAAGCGGCAATAATTGTTGCAATTTGATTTGATTTAATTCATTAGGATACCTTTTTTTCTCAAATGTATCTGTTAAAATTGGAATACTTTTTCTTAAATATTTGGACACCTCCGCTTTCCCCTATACTTCCCTAATTAATTACACAATTCCAATTTTATACACGAAATTTTGTAATACTGCAATGCAGCAGTTTTTTGTTTTTTTTTTTTTTTCAAATTACCCGCCAGAAATGTCAAATATCATTGGGGACATTTCCGTTAAGATAGGGATATTAACACGGATTCGACATGGTTATAATAGTAAATAATATTGATAATTCTGCTCAATAAAATATTTTATATACTATATACTAATATAAACAAATAGAGAAAAGATTGCCGAGTTAACTTTTGCAGGTAGTTTTTTATTGTTATAACTGCAAAAGTACGTGCAATACAGAATTGAAATGTAAAACGAATAATAATTAATATATTAATATATACATACTGCATACCTAGACTAGATAGGTCAATTCTTTAGTTACAATGTAGTAGTTAAAAATAAGTCTAGTCTCAATGATCTAAGCCTTAAAAGAAACAAAATAAATTTAAAAAACTTGTAATATATATTTTATTCCTATACGAATAATGTCTCAAACTGTTCTAAATAAACGATATTTCCTTTGCTGAATGTTATTTCAAAATGGCAAATTACGAGAAACTTTTGAGGAGCATTGTATAAAATTCAAAATGTAATTTCTCTCATTTCAAACCAGGAAAATATCATTTTCTTTACAAACATCTGAGACAATCAATATGTAGATGTAATAAATCGAGTTTTCATTTAAAAAAATTTGGTACCTATTAAAAGTTAAAATGTTAAATAAGAATTAGGTAGTTTTTTTCTACTAAAGTAAGTTATATTTTCACCATTTCTATATATATATATATATATATATATATATATATATATATCTACATGTATGTAATACTCACTTTAATTTATTAAAATTGTTTTATCAACAACAATAACAAAAAAAATTTACCAAAAAATAAAAATTACCACAATTTCTAGTCATTCAGATTACGATATGTGTATAAAAACGAATTATATATATATGTATAATGTATGCCAAAGGTTTTATTAGTACACTTCTCTGACAAATGATGTTCCTTCGAATCTGGTGAAAATATGGAGAAATATTGTTTGTTTTCTAATGTGGGTCGATAATCAGTTATCCATTGCAGTGCCTTCTAAAAGGATATTTTACCTTAACTTACTATGTTATATGAGTTAAAAATCTTTGTGATAATTACTTAAGTAAGCAGTCCGAAGTCTCTAGTCAAACACAGATTGAAACTGATGAATGAAAGATCCTGTAATACCAAATCCGTCCATTGGGTTAGTGCCTTTTTTTTATTTAAAAGAATAAATAAAAGCAGAACAAATTGACTGCATTCTATGTATTTTGTTTCTAATCTACGGAGGAATCGAAATTTTTTTAACTCATTGTTGTACGAACCAAAGATGGCCCTGTGTACTTATTTATTGTTTTATCATAATTGTAGTAATATTTTAAACGAAATATGTATCTACATATATAAATATTTTAGGTACGATGTACAATCATTTCGTTGTGGATACATTTTTTTTTAAATAATGGATGAACACCTTCCTTTTAAAAAAAGTATACTTTAACGTATATATATTTATATCATATAATAATATTAAAAAGTTGAATATTACAAATGTCTTTGTAATATTACATTATTATATAAGTTAAATAAATATTTATAAAGGATTTTGTGTTATTTATAACAATTTTGTGCCACCTACATATCCTGTGCTGCTGACTATAGCCTGTGAGAAACTTCAGTCTTTGACAAGGAGAGGGCGCTCTAACGATCCATTTTTTAGTACTAAAAAATTTAAAAAGAAATAAGTATTTAAATCCGTAAGCCTTAATTTAAGATTTATTTTTATTGGACATATGTAAAACATAATAAAAATGGATCGAAACGTGCTAAACAAGCACAAAAAATATAGGTTGAATGTCTAGACGTAAGCAAGTCATTCATAGTATTTTAAATGTTTTTTCAATAAAAGTAGACGCGTCAACGTATCCAACGCAAACGCGGCTGGCCAATGAATATTTTACGTCAATCGTTTACTAGTCCCCATCACAAATATTTTTGTTTCCTTTTATTATACACCGAGTCTACGCCATCGCAAAGTCGAGAACACATTCCGTACACGCAGGCATATACATATATTAAGCTCCGCGCAATTATGATTTATTAAAGAAAATTTTAACCTAAAAGCATGTTATTTATTTAAAAATGTCGTTGGTGAAATGTTGGCGACTCCCATCTGTAAATAAAGTTATAAACCCGAGGCGTCTATCGCACGTAAGTATACGAGTTCGTTCTGGGATTTGAAACACTGTGAGGGGATATATTTTTAGAACGGCAAGTTTGTACGAATCGTAGAAGTCGGACCTAGAGATGGTCTCCAAAACGAACCCACCAACGTACCGACCGACGTAAAAATAGAATTTATAAATAAACTATCAGACACTGGCCTCAAAACAATCGAAGTAACAAGGTAACTCCGTTTCCTGTAATATATTTACGTGCACGCCGTGGTTTGTTAACTGGCTAAAATAGTTGGCACCAAATTCAAATTTCAAAATAATTCATTGCAGTTTCGTAAGTCCGAAATGGGTGCCACAAATGGCAGATAACACCGATGTATTTAAAGGCATAACTAAGGTTCCTTTAATATCTTATCCTGTACTCGTGCCAAATTTGATGGGATTAGAATCGGCAGTAAGTAATTACTATTATTAAATATTATATTGCTATTAAATAAACGGTTACTTATTTTAAGATAAGAGCGGGCGTTAAAGAAATAGCGGTATTTGCGTCCGCATCAGACGGTTTTTCGAGGAAGAATGTCAACTGTAGCGCCGAAGAGGGTGTACGAAGAATAAAAGAAGTCACAGACGCGGCTAAAAAACATCATTTAAACATAAGGGGCTACGTCTCTTGCGTTGTGGGTTGTCCGTACGATGGCCAGATCAAACCTGCGGCTGTTACAAAAATAACAGAGGCTCTCCTGGCTTTGGGATGCTACGAGATATCTTTAGGAGATACAATCGGAGTGGGAACAAGGAAGAGTGTGCAGAACATGCTGAGAGACGTCCTAAATGTAACTACACCCGATAAATTAGCCATACATTGTCACGATACATACGGCCAAGCTCTCGTTAATGTTCTAACGGCTTTAGAATTCGGTATAACAGTGGCAGATTCGTCTGTTTCGGGTCTTGGTGGGTGTCCCTATGCTAAGGGCGCTTCAGGAAATGTGGCAACTGAAGATTTGGTGTATATGTTGCATGGTTTGGGAATAAAGACTGGCGTTGACTTAAATAAATTGATAGAGATAGGCCAATTTATATGTAATGTGATCAAAAAATCAACTGCCTCGAAAGTAAATGCCGCTTTATATAAGAAGTATTTTTAAGTTATAAAATATATTAAATGCTTTAAATACGTTGTTTTCTTTTCTTAAATATTTAATACAATACTTTCCTCGTCACAATTAAGTAATAGTATGTACCGTGAATGATATGAATTAACCGAAACCGTTACTTTGGTTAAAATCGGTATTTATGGATTTCCCAAAAAAAATTTGGTTAATCAGGGACCGCTTTTCACATTTTCGCATGGTAACATAACATTGCTTATAGTTTCCAATGTATCTATCTATCTATTTGATAGAAAAACGTTTATTTATTGAGTAGTTAGCGTTAGTTCCCTAGAATTGGGACTGATTTATCTCTTGTCTATGCTTAATACCATATACCACCACAGATACGATACCTAAAAGTTGTACGTCATGAACATAACCTCTAATAATTCCAATAATCGCAACTGACCATCTTCTTACTGGTAACTGCGATTACAAATTAGCATTTTCAGCAGATTTTCAGTAACTGCGTTCCGCGAATCAAAGTTTTTCAAGAACTAATGATTCTCGGTATAAGAAACCAAAAGTCACCGTACCGCAACCACAGTTGCTGGGGTTTACATTTATGTTTTCTATGTGTTTGATAAGTTTGATTTGCGGTACATAGAATCAAAATTTATACTTTTGAAAATCAGATCGAAATAGATAAAACCACATTAGGGTGGAAATTTGCCTTTTTATAATAACATCAAATAAAATTAGAAATACAATTTCCAAATTTATACTCAATCCCATTGATCTACAGAAAAGAAATTTCATTTTCCTTTGGGTTAAATTCAAATTTAAGCGGGTACCTTAAAGAGTCCTCTGGTGTATTTGTTTGCAGTACATAACTTTCGAAACATCAATACCATTTAAGATACGAACCCTTATTTTGTTATTCAATTTATTTTGGCCCTTTTAAAAATGGCCGTACCTTCTAGTACTACATCGTGACTACATCCCACCATCAATTAAGCAATTAGTCGCTTTGATCATCTGCGAAGAACCATAATATGTCTTGTTACCGTGTATAGCTTGTATTAAATCGCTTTTAAGGGTGAGTTTTGTGCATTCATTACGAAAATCGAATCAATGAGATACTTACCCCTAACTTTCGCGTTTACTTGAATTTATAAAGATCCAATATGAGGATTAATGCCACTAGAATGACTACACCAATTGAAGAGAAAATAGATCAGAAGCTGAAGATCAGAACCGGAATGGTTACTGTTAGCGATGGGAAAAGCAGACCTATACCGGTGAGGCTCCACCTGTCCATGGAGGTGATGCGTCTGCAAAAAGAAGAGATTGTCCCCTTGGAGTCCAAACCTTCTCATTCGAAGGTAAAGAAAAAATACATTATGATTAACTATTTGTTCTAATTTATTTCGTGCAATGCAGGAGAGAATGGTACAGATACGACGGCAAAAGGTTGGTGGTTTAGGTTTGAGTATTAAAGGCGGTGCCGAACATAAACTACCAATTTTAATATCAAGAATATACAAAAGTCAGGCCGCTGATCAGACTGGGGAATTATTTGTTGGTGATGCTATAATAAAAGGTAATATTCTGATTGTATTACAACCTTTGAGTATATTTCTTTTTCCCATAGTAAATGGAGAGTACATAACAGCATGTCCGCATGATGATGCTGTAAATATTTTAAGAAATGCTGGAGATCTAGTCGTTTTAACTGTCAAGCATTATCGCGCTGCAACGCCTTTCCTACAGAAACAAGGTAGATAATTATGATACCGAATTAGAATCCGTATAAATATCAATCCATCTTTAGAAGAGAAGGAATCACAACACACAGATAGCAACAGCGACGACAAAGAAGCATCAGACGAAAGCCTAAAGTTAGCCACAAATAGCACGGGGAGCCGACCTAGTTCGATATGCTCCGAATTCGATCAGGAACCCCAAATGAGGTGGGTGGATGTAGTTACACTACCTTTAATGATGGCTTATGTCACCCGTTACATTTTTGGAACCGATAAATTGAGACCCAATGCTTTCGAGGTTCGTGGTTTAAATGGTATCAGCACTGGAATTATACATTGTGATGATTCAGCTATACTATCGCAGTGGCTTAAATACATAACAGATAATATTATAGGGTTAACTCATCTACAGGTAACGACACACTCGATGGTCGTAACAATAACAATAGTGCTTTAACACTTTTTTTTTCAGATGAAATTATACAATAGGAACTTCAGCGTTTCAGATCGCATAGAGTACATGGGTTGGGTTAATGAAGGTGTCTTAAACAATAACCATCCCTGGCAGAATTATAAACCCAGATTTTTTGCTCTCAAAGGCACCGACCTGATGCTATTCGATACACCACCGGTATTTTTACCAGCTTGCACGAATTTTATTCTATCTTCTTCATTTTTCTCCATTTTAATTTTCAGTTAAACATCGGAGATTGGAGTAAGTGCCCCCTTATGTTTAAAGTATACCAAACCATGTTCAGGGTCGTTAAAGACTCGGAAAATGTCGACGAAAGACAACACTGCTTCCTCGTCCAAACCTCCGGACAAGATTCGAGATATTTTTCAGTTGAAACGCGACAGGAATTGTTACGAATTGAAAATGCGTGGCACTGCTCAGTTTGTACCGCAGTTATGAAATTAGGGGTAGGTATTTAATAATAATCTTCAATTTATTGAACAGTTACTTCCTATTTAAACTCTTAACCCGCTAGTTACTCATCCGAAACCTCACTTAGCGTTAGGTGTCGAAGTTTGTTCTGCCCTGCAGAAGTTTTTCCATACTTTCCTCTCTCGTGCTAAATTTCGGCCTTTGTTTCATATGCAGTTTCGTGATTCAAGGACCTGTGCTACCCCTTGGTTCCACGTTCCTCTCCTTTTCTTTTCCCATACTGTCTCCCCAAGACTCCTTTAACGAGGTTGTCATGTTTAGAGTTGCTCAATTTGCGCCAACAGCCAGCGGCGGGCACATAAAATAAATAGTAAAAAATAAATTATAATATATACTCAAACGCTTACCGTAATTAAGAGCCCTCCCTGAAACTACACATAGAATTTTAACGCCACCATAATCCATAGGTCCGGCATTTCTGCTATAAATTGTGTAGCTTTGTCCAATATTGGTTGTTTACGTGATGTAGGCAACCAACATTTTTAACAACAAATGTAGAACCACCAAATAGTACACTACTGAACTTGTAATCTTTTATTTTTTCTAAGATTGCTCGAAAACGCGTTGATGGTTATTGTTAATGTTAACTGTCCTGGGACGGCCCAACTTTCCTTTATTTGGCACAATACAGTATTTCTGAACTTTTCACCAACCTTTAAAATTACGGTATTACTCGGAGATCGTTTATTAAACTGTTGTGTGAATTTATCGCATAGATATCGCAGACTTGCACAGAAGAACTTTCTCCTCTGTAGTTAACACCATTTTTTACAATTAGGCACTAGCAATTAATTGCTTAACGTTTACTTGACTGGTCTATACTATCTAATGTGGATATGACAGGGCGCGCATAAAGACATCACGAACTTAGTGTCAGTACTGTTTATTTCGAATAATACTGTATTTACAGCAGCAGGGAGCAACTCTAGTCATCTTTCATCCGAACCAGCTAAGTTTCTGTTGTTCGATCTCGATTGTTATAGGTATCACTTTTAATCTTTCTTTGAACCTATGATTGGTACGAATACCATCTTATAGATTTTTACTTTTGTCTGCTTGGAGACTTGCTTAGAAATTTTGTTTTCAAAGCGTGGAAGAGTCTTGTTGCTGTGGCAATTCTATTATTTATATCTTTCTCTAGGTGTCCCTTGCTATCTATAAATACTCCCAGGTTTCCAATTCATTTGCAACCTTTATCTTCCCAAGCAGCAAAATTCAAATTTGCCGCAAATATTTTTAGTAACTTCAACTTAAGGACATTACAATACCCATTAATACAATACAAAATTGTAGGTAATTTTATGATTTAATGTTGGAGTTACTAAAAATAATTGCGGGAAATTTGAATTGTGCTGCTTGGGTTATGTCCGCCAATGTTAGTTCCAGATCATCTGGATTTAGAAAATTCTCATCTTAACTTTCAAACGATTCTATAAAATGTGAAATTTTCCCAGTCCATGTATTAAGAAATGTCTTTTTTTAAGAACAAAACATTCACCGTGAGTTGCAATGGAAGGACAGCCGGACTTACTCTGGATTGGAATTTCGGATTTTCCCTGCACGAAGCCGATGCCAAAACGCCAGTTTGGCAATATAAATTCTCACAATTGCGTGGATCATCTGACGATGGCAAATCCAAGTTGAAATTGCATTTCCAAGACACCGAATCGAGGGCTATCGAAACGAAGGTGATTCATTTAAAATTAAAAAAATCCAGGCAGAATATATATGCATATATATTTGTTTATTTTATTTGTAGGAATTAGAATGTTCTATACTACAAAGTTTGCTATTCTGTATGCATGCATTCCTAACGGCGAAAGTGGCATCCGTGGATCCTGGATTCTTGTGCTCGATGATACCCTAAAGTGTGTGTATTTTAAAACCTCAGCGCTACAGATCTCTCTTTTGGAGTTGTTCATTAATTATGATATAATTATTAGGACAACTAGATTCTAGAAAAAAAAACTCGTTGAAAAACTAATCTGTTGCAAAATGGGACAGTTTTGAGAAAAGGTGAATTAGAATCCAAAAAAAAAAAAACAAATGAAGGCAACGATTTATATGGTGAGCCATTCTGATGAAAAAAAGTTTGTGTTCAATGATATACCTTAAAATATATTCTAAATTTTAATCTTAATAATATTATTGTTTTCACTAATTATGGTGTAATTAGCAGGACAACTGTGGCAAACTAGTAATTCCTATTGTTGTTTTTAGGAAACACACGATAGTTGTACGTCCTGAATACTGGTTATCGTTAATCGCAGGTACATGTATAGATTTTTCTTCCCTACCAAATTAATACATTCCAAACTTTTGACGCACACCGCATTTCTTGTGTCTCAAAACCGAAGGACGAACAACTTATCGAAATAGTACTGATTGAATAGAATGATAATCATTATATGTATATGTAAATGCTGCACAGAAAAATGCGTTGCACCTGTTCTTTATAGGTAGAGAGAGAAAAGAAATTTTTACCGATGTTCCTTACAAAAATAGAAATGATAAAAACGATAAGGGGAAAGCTTATATATTTTAGATTTATAAGTAATGGATCTCATCCCTTGAGTTGTTCTTATTTTGTCTGTCTGACGTTTCTTTTTTAGTAATTAATTTATGTGTTAGATAGATAGACATAATGGATAAATTAAACGAACCTAAGACGAAGTGGCACAATTAATATTTATCAAAATAGAAAAAAAGTGCTTAATAGTGAAGCGAAGTTTCGAGTGTGTTACATTAATATTCGATAAATTTTAAATTCTATTTACGAAGCAAAATATTTAAATTGATTACTGTAAACTGAATTTAATATTAAAAACATATCTTGTTGGTAAATAAAAGGACCCTCGAGCCGTCACGGCTCACGACCCCTTGCCCCAGTGATAACTTTAGTGGTAAATGATTTATAAGTGCAAGGAGGTGTAAACTATATTTTTATGATAATTAAATGAGAAATTGTTAATAAGTGATTTAATAAATGTTATATATATAATAAGAAAATATATATAAATATTAAACGTATAATATATATTTATAAGTTAATAGAAACAAACTCGGTTTCTTTATTAAGCACTTTTTAAAAACATTGTTATCTTAGATTCAAATTAATATATTTATAAACTAAAGAAGGATGTCAGTATGTATAGGTAGGACTTGAAGTCAATATAAATGTTCAATTCAAATTCTTTAGCAATAAAACAAATGAATACAAATTTATTACGCCAAGATAAAGTTCTCCACTTTATCCTTATTTCGTACAAAAGGTGATAGCATTTATATTTTGGACGTGTTTTACAGTTTTTTTATTACATTAATTTTTATTGTGTAGTACATTATTTTAGTATGCTTTATAGCTCACATTTTTGCTGGTCTTACACGACCATGTTCGATACACATTTACTTGATGCATTTCAGTAAATATCTATGTTTTTCCTTGAGATATCGTTTAATAAATTCTATTACTCTTACATGCGATATGTATTAAGGGTATTATATAGAGAAGAAGTTGATGTAATGATGAATGAATAAGACAAAGAAAACGAAATAGTATTCTTAATATTACAAATAAGGGAAATCTATTAAATGAAATAAGGCGGTTTCTCTGGCTTTCGCAAAAAGGAGTATTGATAAGTTTGGTTTACAAATTACCGAGGGCTAACGGAATTTACGTACCCTCTTTTATTTTAAAACTCTAAATATAGTCAGTTAAACAATGTGTGAAGATAACTTGTTTGTATTCCGCAACCTTTTAGTTGTATCACGAAAGATTATTCCACGTTGACAATATTAAATAAATATATTTAAGAAGTGTTATAGTATTATTTAATAATAATAATGAAAAATAATATCTATCCTAAATTAAGTCTACTGTTACTGGCTGTCTGTTATAGATGGCGCAATTTTCTTGGCAGCGATTTAGCCGGGATGCAGACCACACTGACAACTAGCAATAGTTAGGTTATGGTTAGGCTATAATCAATTGTTATAATTTTTTGACATTAAGTTCTATCGGGCCATTATTTCTTTCTTTTAAATATCCAATTTCATATGATTTAAAATGGCAAGCCCTAAAACTAGCGAAGTTGAGTTACAACCATTGAGGAACCTGAACGATTTCCTATTGGAATCGGCCAGATTCCAAATACCAGATGTAAAACACCTAGACCGATGGGGTAATAGAGTCGTGAAAAATTTATTGTACTATCAATCAAATTATTTCCTACTTTATATTATCCTATTTTTGGTTGTTGGGTAGGGTGGAATAAGCGTTGCGAGGTATACGGAATTAATAAATGCTAATTTATTTCAAGGGTTATACATCCTAAAGAAGTGGTATCTGGTGCCGTTACCTGCCTATTAATTACATTGTTGTACTTAGGTTTTACTAACAATGCAAATCAGTTAGACAGTTTAAGGAACGAGTACAGAACTGTAACTATTATTTTGGTAGTGTTTGCTTTGTATTTTATTTATCATATGCTTAATACTATTTTGGTACTATTAGTTGCTTTAGTTTTTCCTGTATCAGGTATTTTAATTTGCAAAAATTACTACTCCAGTACAGTACTAAGATATATTTTTTAGTTATTTTTATTCACGCTTCCTTGCGACTGAGGAACTTTAGAAATAAACTTGCTGGGCAAGTTGAGATGCTAGAACTTAAGGTTACCCCAATGGGATTGCTTTTGAAGCAATTCGGCTTGCAGACTGAACTACCAAAGATATTACTAAACAAGAACGCCTTGGACGATAATTTGAAATTATAAATATATCTTATAATTTTACGTTATATTTTTCTATTCTCGGTTATACAGAATAAAAGTTCTTTAGAAAAGAGAATTTATTATTATTTCTATTAACACAAAAACATATATATATTATTATAAATATATTGTTCTGTATGATATATAATACTTTACGAAATCACACTATGTCCTATGTAAATAACGACAAATTCATTATATACGTATAGCAATAAAGCATTTTTATTAATTATTGTTTATGCAATTTGCAGTACTCTTCGCCTTGCCAAGTTTTATATCGTTGCAGTGCACCACTCTGGAGGAAGAGCCTTCTCTTCCTCCTCCTGTTTATACCTCCAATCAAAATAAATCTGGCTTCAAACCAAGTTCTTTAATAAAAAATCCCATTGGTGTCTGTTTCAAATTATAGTTCTCTGCCTGGTTGGCTAATTTATTTTTTATATTTCGCAGTCTCAACGACGAATGTATAAAACTAGCTGTGCATAAAAGGAAAATCCATTAACAAAGATCTTATTACACCTAGTTTAAGATATTTCTCTACCTGAAAATGGAAGTAGTATTCCCAAGAAGAAAACCAATATCGAATCTAACATTGTCATAACGAGGTAAATGCCGGCAAATACTAATATGATAGATATAATCGGGTGGCCCCTTTTGAATCGGCTTGCGGTAGCACTTTCATTGGTAACGTACCAAAACACGAGCAAGAGTACTGTTGAGACGGAAATGCCGTAGATCATCTTAATCGGGTGAATCACACTAAACGATTATAACACGTTTTAGTAGCTTTCTTTCCATTGCCACACCGTTGCGTTTACTCACCCAATTATTGTGAAAAAAAGCAGCGACATTAAAAAGTAATTAGTTTGGTAATATAATAAATTATTCATAACACGATTTCCCCATTTATCCAGATCTTTAAAATTCGGCAATTGGAATCTGGCTGACTCCAATATGAAATCGCCCAACGTACGTAGTGGAGCGAATTCCATTTCAGATCCTTTCGCAATTTTAAACATCTTTCGTTCTGATTTCTTCTGCACTTCTTTTCACTTCTTTTACTTGCACATTTTATAAATAGTTCGTCGCATATTATTGACGTATACTGAAGGCAAGTGGGTAGGCAACCTAATATACAGTTCCAATTCGAAAATGAAATCATTTCCACTATGTATGACATTCCTTTATGCGAATCTAACTCTAAGAACGTTGTACATACTAATGCCCATAGTTATTGATAAATATGGATGTGTAAATTAAATTTAATT
This sequence comes from Osmoderma eremita, assembly GCA_031763485.1. Lineage (NCBI taxonomy): Eukaryota > Metazoa > Arthropoda > Insecta > Coleoptera > Scarabaeidae > Osmoderma > Osmoderma eremita. The sequence goes on from JARFOC010000578.1 coordinate 288,803, forward strand.
AAATCCCCACTGTCAAATATATGTTTCAAAGCAAGTAAGTAAATTTAATCTGAATTGTGAAGGCTTTTAAATATTTTAGCATGTAGTTTATGGAAGAGAGATTATTTACCCTATCTCGATAATTTATTCTTTATTTACTTACTAAATACTTTATCTTTTAGTATTGATGTAAACAGTTTAGGCACAGATTACATTATACAATAATATAATTAAATTAATCTATGGTTTGGGCAACACCAAAAGTTCTCTATACAAAAAGTCCACCTTTGAACTCCCGCCCGCTTCAGATTGCTCCAAATTTGAACTAACCTTAAAAGATTTAAATGTGCGACATATATGGATACACTTTTTCATTCGAGTAACAGTCTTGTTTTATGATAGCAGTGTCTTAATTAATACTCGCGTAATAAAATCGATTAAATCATCGCTTAGAGTTAGCCGAATACCTTTGATATATCAGTATCTTATTATTAACGAATAGTGGTTTTCCTATTTTTTTGGAAAAAATGGGGGGAAAATATTCGTCTATGGATCCTATGGATGTCGAGGTTCCTGATATCAAGAACTTGTTAGAAAGGGACCCGTATTTAAAACCTTATGAAAGGGAAATAAGGCGAAGGTAATTTTTTTTTATGACTCGTATCTAGTTTTGTGCCTGAAGGTTAAACAATGTCAAATATTAAATAACCCTCATTGCATGCATCTATTTTGCACATAGCTTCATTTGTAAATAAACCTTGCTGAGATTAAATTAATTGTGGCAAATTCCATATAGCATAAAAACAATTAATATATATTGACACATACGCATTTTTTTTGCTGTTAGCTACTGCATTTATTACAATTTCGCAACAATTAAATATATGTGTTTCTCAAAAAATAATAATTCCTGCAATAGAAATCATAAAACTCGAGTTTTGAAGAGCTATAAATAAATTACTCAAATCGCAATATACAAGATCGCCCAAATTTTTTGGTACACAAATCTACGACGGCGTTTGCGCGTATTTGTACTGGAAACGTATTTATTCTAGATACGCATGTTTGAGAGATGTTCAAGACAAAATTGAAGAGAGCGGCGGTGGATTTGATGAGTTTACGCAAGGTTACAAACATTATGGGATAAGAGTTCAACAAAATAATTCTATTATATGCAGAGAATGGGCGCCAGGTGCCAAGGGACTCTATTTAACAGGAGATTTTAGTAATACGTACAAAAAATATATTTTTACAAAAGGAAACCTGTTTTTTCCCTTTTAGATAACTGGGATAGAGAAAGTTTACCATATAAAAATATAGGTTTTGGTAAATGGGAATTGATTCTTTATCCAAATGGAGATGGTACTTGTAGGATTCCTCACCTGTCTGAAGTGAAGGTTTAATTTGAATGGCAAATGCTTTTCGGACATCAATCATTAACCATTTAATTTTACAGATAGTTTTATTAACTCATAATGACACCAAAGAAGATAGATTATCACCATGGGCCACGTATGTAGTAGAACCCCCAAAGAGTGAGGGCACTATATACAGACATAAATTTTGGAATCCACCATTTTCCCAAGTACTGCATATTTATAACATTTACAGTATTTGAATAATTTCTTTTTCTTCCTATAGAGGTATCTGTTTAGATTCCCCAAAGTAAAGAGACCTAAAAGTTTGAGGATTTATGAATGCCATGTTGGTATAGCCACGTCAGAACTAGGTGTCGGCAGCTATGATAATTTTACGGAGAATATCCTACCGAGAATCAAACGTCAAGGCTACAATGCTATCCAATTGATGGCTATTATGGAACACGCCTACTATGCTAGTTTTGGATATCAAGTTACGAGCTTTTACGCAGTGTCCAGCCGCTATGGGACACCGGAAGCCTTAAAACGTCTTATAGATACAGCACATGAGATGAATATCGTTGTTTTATTGGATGTAGTCCATTCTCATGCTAGCAAAAATGTAATGGATGGCCTTAATCGATTCGATGGTACAGATGCGTGTTACTTTCATGATGGTCCACGAGGCTTCCATACTTTGTGGGACTCGCGTCTCTTCAACTATTCTGAATTTGAAGTTCAGAAATTCTTGCTTTCCAATCTTAGATGGTATTTGGAGGAGTACCAGTTTGATGGGTTTAGATTTGATGGAGTAACTTCGATGTTGTACCATTCCCATGGTATAGGAGAAGGGTTTAGTGGCCATTATGATGAGTATTTTGGATTAAATGTTGATACAGAGGCCCTAGTTTATTTAATGATGGCAAATTATCTTGCACACCGACTGAGTTCCCAACATATTACTATAGCCGAAGACGTTTCGGGTATGCCTGGTACATGCAGACCTATCACTGAAGGCGGTTTGGGCTTTGATTACAGACTAGCTATGGCCATCCCCGATAAGTGGATCGAATTACTAAAAGAATGCAAGGATGAAGATTGGAATATAGGTAATATAGTCCACACCCTCACGAACAGAAGGTGGTTAGAACCTAATATTGCTTATGCTGAATCTCATGATCAAGCTTTAGTTGGGGATAAAACTATAGCATTCTGGTTGATGGATAAGGAAATGTACACGCATATGAGTACAGTATCAGAGCAAAATTTGATTATAGACCGGGGTATAGCTTTACATAAAATGATAAGGTTAATAACACACGCGTTAGGAGGTGAAGCATATTTAAATTTTATGGGTAACGAATTTGGACATCCTGAATGGTTAGACTTCCCGAGACAAGGAAACAATAGCTCATACCACTATGCTCGTAGACAGTGGAATCTGGTGGATGACGATTTATTAAAATACAAATATTTAAATGCTTTCGATGCAGCTATGAATAATTTGGAGGAAAAAAATGGATGGTTACACAGTCAACCTGGATATGTCTCGTGGAAACACGAAGATGACAAAGTTATAGCCTTCGAAAGAGCAGGCGTAGTGTTTGTCTTTAATTTTCATTCCTTTAAAAGCTTTATGGATTACAGAGTTGGCGTTGAGATCGAGGGAACCTATCAAATAGTGCTATCGAGCGATGATGTTGTATTTGGAGGGCAAAATAGAATCAGTACAAAAGTTTTACATCACACGGAATGCTATGGCTATGCTGGAAGAAGAAACTCTGTTAAGGTATATTTATATTTGACAGATTTAAATTTATACGTGGATAATAAATATATATAACTTATTTTAGGTGTATGTACCTTCTAGGACTGCGATTGTGTTGGCTAAAGTTTAAGTCTGTTAATAGGCCAAAGGAATTTGTTAAAAAATTAATATATTTTTTAAGGAATCATAAACATGCGTTTTATTTCCAATTTAAATTTTCCGCTTAAAGAACAAATTTGATTGGTCGACTGTTCAGGTTCCCAATAAGGGTAATATTTTAAATGAATATATTTTTTAAATGAATATACTGAAGAAGGGAAGGTCCCATAAACCAAGTCACAGTTCAAGAACATCGTGGGGAACAGCTGCATTATAATAAAGGATATTTTACATATACGAACATTAACTCGTGCTACCAAGAGAAATTATTCCTAAGTATATCTAGTTTGTTTTTGAATGTGGCGCCACCAGATTCCGGCGCATCAGCCGTCATACTTCTCAAAATCGCGTCGAACATAACCTAGAAATAGCACTTTTCAGATCGATGTTTTGGTACTTTCTTCTCAATTGCTCACATTATGAATGGTCATTTTGGTATCCGAATAGGGACCGTCGATTTGGCGATTTATATGCGTATTAACGGAAAGTGCATGTTTCCCTGAGTCCAAAATGACCATTCATAATGTGAGCAATTGAAAAGAAAGTACCGAAAAGTCGATCTGAAAAGTGCTATTTCTAGGTTATGTTCGACGCGATTTTGACAAGTATGACGGTTGGTGCGCCAGAATCTGGTGGCGTATGTAGCAGAAAGTTACTAAAATATATAATAATTTGAGCAAAATAGGCGCCACATTCAAAAACAAACTAGATATATTTAGGAAGAATTTCTCTTGGTAGCATGAGTTAATGTTCGTAAATGTAAAATATTTTTAAATTCAAATTAATTCCGCCAAACGGGTCTACAAGTATTAAACGAAATCTGACAACATGGTCCACCGTCGCGCATGTGTATTAAATGCCCGCGAACGGCTGAGATCTCGCAGCACTATTCGGCACCATTACCTAAGAGTCTTTCAATTGTATACAAGTTTTATTCTAGGAAAGATTTATTTTCACCATAAAATAAATACTATAATATACATGGATCTTATTTTCTTCTACTTTGCATTATGGTGACATCCCTACCATGTGAAAGATTTTTTTCGAAAATGAAACAAGCCCTCTTAAACCCTCTAAATTATCTGAACTGATTTTTTAAATGCAAGTCTGTAACATAAATGAAGTACATACAAACTTATATTTTTTGAATTGTTTTATATTATATGGTATTATTTTTACTTATATGCTACTTTTCTGTAAAATTATTTTAAAAAATCAACATTTATAAAAGAGTGGATTAAATATATTGGATATGGAATTTCTGGATTATTATTTTTTATTTAATACATACCTAATTCACTTCTTCAGTTCTTGGTATGTAATACGATATATTTATTATAACATCATTTAAATATGGGCTGCCTAAACTGTACCTGTACATATTGGGTACATATATGTAATTTATTTTACATATAATATAGTTTTAATAGTGGTAAATAGTGGTAGTGGTAATAGATATATAACCAGCTATTAACTGTAAAATTTAAATATATGCCCTGTAATAATGGTTGTAAATGAACGATGAACTGCGAACTACTAAGGATAATTTTACTGATATAGTTCATTCGAGTCTTCGCAAAGATACGTGTCTTTTAACTAGTTCGTTCGCCAACTACCCATCTCTACTAATGATAACCTAGATGTAGCACTTTTCAGATCGATTTTTTGGTACTTTATTTTCAATTACTCACATTATGAATGGTCATTTTGGACTCAGAGAAACATGCACTTTCCGGTAATATGCATATAAATCGCCAAATCGACGGTCCCTATTCGGAAGTTCAGCCGAAAAGTTATATGCAAATACGTACAGACATTAACTTATATTGTGTTACCATTACACTGCAAATAGTAGGATAGATAGTTCTGTCAATGGCTAAATAAAAGTCTTCCTTTTATTAAGTATTTTAATTACGTGCATGTATTACATCATTTTTCACTCAAAAATATGGCAAATACATTATATTCTAATTATCACAACTTCCTGTTAGGAGATGTCCTAAGATATCAAACAGCGTCATCAAAACCTTTAAAATCTCCAATTTTTTGTGCTGATAGATTCCTATCAGTTGCTCCGTATTGCTTGCTTGGATACATTTCTGGGGTCAATTAAGAAGGTGGGTTGAAAGCCCCTATGCATAAAGTAAGTATGTATGCAACCAATATTACCTGGTCCTGGTCAAGAATCTGATGTTTAATTTAGGCTATTGCATTAAATAATGCTTAA
>JARFOC010000578.1:313557-338139 GCA_031763485.1 Osmoderma eremita
TCAAAAAATAACTTTCAGTATGCACGACCATATCGGTTCCTGTTATGAAATTATTTTAGCCAGTAATGAAGCAAACTATGGTTTAAAACTATACTATTATATTGCAGTTTATTACCAGGAATGAAAATTTAATATATTTTGAAATAGATAGCGCATAAAGTCAATGTCCCAGTATATACCATGTCCCACTATACCCCACTCTCCCCTACTTGGTTGTAAACCTATTGGAAATTATTATTAAATTATTTTAGGTAATAGGTACTCAAACCTCTCCTAATAACGATTTTTGCGATCACTTTGATTGTTTTTTAACAAAAATAAATTGCAGGATTCAATATAGTCCCTGTATCATCGGAGAATAGTCTCGAACGATTACCAACACCGTTCATAAGAGTTGTCAAGCGACGAAATACAGCAAATAAGAAAGAGAGGCGTAGAACGCAGTCGATTAATAACGCATACGCCGACCTGAGGGATTGTATTCCAAATGTTCCTGCCGACACTAAATTGTCGAAAGTAATAAATAAAAATAAACTTAAACTCGTCGGAAATACGGAAGACACCGATTTCGGCAAAAACTGTCGACCAAAAAATATTTTAGTTTGTGTGACGGTGTCGTCTTTATTTCCGACTTTACCATCTTAAAAGGGGAGGAAATTTGAAAACAATGTTTTTTTTTTGTGGTATTACAGATAAAGACTTTGAGATTAGCGACTTCGTATATATCCTACTTGACTGGGGTTCTGGAAACGGACGATCCAGCCGGTGGATTCCGCGCTGAACTGTCGACCAGCGGCAGGAAGCCGTCGAATTCGCACGTGCAAGTGAACGAGTGCACATCGGGACAGTTATCGCCTAAGAGTGACACCTCGGTAAGTTCGATTTTAATCGGAAAGATTCACCAGAAGACAGTAATAACATTGAACACGTGCGCGAACGGTCGGTTTGGTCGTATCCTTAATTTGTTTATGGTAGCTAAATTTATTTGGGCGGGCTGGGTGATCTGGTTCCCTTTACACCGAATCCTACTCAAATCTATTGCCGAGGGGTTGACTGTCTAATTCGATTTTCCACATCATAAAATCAAGATAATCTCCCGGGTGTATATATGTATATATATATAGTGGTTTCAGTTATTATTTCGAAATGCAATCTAATTTTCCCAAGAAATTAAATAATAAATTAACTCCTGGTAAACTAATTATTTGCGTCGGCATTGGTAAATATTGCATCGTATTTATTTGTGATTATATATCTCTTTTTTAACCCCTCTCTGATGTGCCTTACGCCTTTCTTTATAAACAGGAAGATATGATCTGTAGTAGAAGAGCAAAAGGACGCACAGGTTGGCCACAACACGTGTGGGCCTTAGAGTTGAAGCAAGAACAGACATGAGATGTAAATATACTTTACAACGTGGAAGTATATCTTTACACTCATTTATTTTGTAGATATTTCCTCAAACTGTATATAATATATCTATTTTGGTTCATGTTAAACACATGGCCCTCCTTTCTGTATACATTTTACCTACACCTTAAGAATTTCATATGTATGTATATATATATATATATATATATATGTATATATATATATATATATATATAATCATCTCTCGTTCTTTTTTAATCTTCAATCAGATATATTTGCGTTGTTGGAAATTGCATAAATTCGCACACAAAATCGAATTACCTACGCTTTTAATAATAATAATACTTCTTGAACAATAACATATAATTAATTCATAACATGTGTTGAAATACCTTCCAGAAATATTTCTTTTGGAATCAATAATAATAATTAGCGATGGGCGAATTGGCATTCGTCAGATCTTTCGAATGGTCATCGTTCATCATTCAGTCTTAATATTCTTTTCTTAAAGAAGTATTTATTATAGATTCCCATGGTTTCATTTTAAGAAAACAAACTTAAATTAAATGTAAAATTGTAAATGTAATTTCATCTCAAAACTGTGGTGCGTCCAAGTGAGGGTGCAAGATAAAGAAATTTAATACCATTACGGTTTCGGAGAAGTTCAAATGAATCTAAGTAAAGTTTCATGATTAAGATCATAAACTGGATTGACACCGTTAATTTTCAAATATAAAAATTTTAGAAATCTTCAGAAAAAATTTTGTAAAGCAAAATCCTTAAAAGAGATACACCGAGACATAACAGTATTGCTAAAACGATAAGCAAATTATTATTTATAGAATTAGGTTTACGGCTGTAAGAAGGTACATACGTTGCATTTAGAAATGTTCAGTGAAAATTTATTGTTGTTGATTTTAACATATATTTAAAATTGTTTCCAAAAAGGAGTTTATTGCAAGTGAGCAAACACAATAACGGACCCTGACTACTACCTTGGCGCATACCAGATTCAGCAACAAACAAATTAAAATTTTATTGTAAAACCACAATTGTTTTAGGTTTAAAAGCATATTTTTAATTGTGATTTAAAAATTTTGCATATAGAAAACAAAGGTGCTAACTTGGATTTGTTAGAACATACTTAAAAATTCAAACTTATTATTCAACGATCAATTAGAATGCAATAATTCACCTTTATTAAATTTACGTTTTGACTTATAAATCTTTAGTAATCAATAGTTTGTTCTTATAATTTTAACTAATTGTAACATGCACATGTACCTATATAGTTTTTTGTCAAAATTTGACATATTTCAATTCTGGCATAAATAACGACAATGATATAGTATGTTAGTTTTTAATTTGTCTGAAGAAACAATTGTTACTTCCTAATAAAATTTGTGAAGGATACTTAACATTTTATTGGTTATTAATAATTGACCTTCACCAAATAATTATTAAATTAAAGGAGGGTAAATCCAGGGTAAGTGATCCTATGTAAACATTGTTCAAATACCTTAGTCAAATTATTAATAATTCCTATTCTAGTATAATTTTGTAACTGAGATGTCACATTTTCCTTACGCAATTCAAAATATATTTTATTATCCTATTTACATTGTAATCAAATAGAAAGAAATACAGCTCGATATACAAACGAAATATATGAACATTTGTTAAGACGAAATCATTCGAATGATCTTTTGAAATTATAAACGGACGCCTATTCGAACGATTGTTCGTATGACGATTCGCCCATCACTAATGATACTCCAATGAAAAATATATCGACAAACTTTTACCTGATCGGTCCCATTAACCATGTTCGAGTTGTAACGACGGTTGATGTAAAAACGTATCTGCAAAGAATACTAATAGGAATAAGATTTGCCTGTCGAAGAATTTATGCAACAATAATAATACGTAGTATTAAATAAAGACAGTACAGTCGCGAGCATGTGAATAGGGACAAGATTTAACGCTACAATTTATTTATAATTATCGTGATAAAGATAACATAAAAGGCACTAGATTATTTCATCTACCTAGAAATCTTTTTCCTACATTCAATTGCCACTGTATCTTATGTAATATCCTGGTTTTTTTTTCTTTTCGTTACTTTTATTAAATTAATGTTTTTATTTCTCCCTAAACGTTATGTTTTTCTTTTGTATTTGTAAATTTTCTAGATATGAAATAATCTTAATTGATGTTTTCAGGAATATAAATTATATCTATAAACGTATATTACAGCGTTATTTTTTAATGGCCACCATATAATGCAAACATCCTAAAATCGAATGGGATCTTTAATTTTCTTTTACGATATCGTAAAGCTTTCGCATTATTCTCTGTTCTATTCGGAAGGCACTGCTTTTTTTTTTCGCGTTGTCTTCATTAATTTTAATTCTTTTTTTAACCAAACTAGTCAACAATCCAAAGATGTAATTGTACTATTCGCAATTTAAATCACTTTTAATTCGAACGCTGTAGTGTATAAAAGGATAAAGTTACCATTTACATACATAATTATAGGTTGCGTTTTAAAGTTTGTGCTTGACGTATATTGGGGAATTTAGCACTCTGCGGTTTGTCACCCTGTCTAGAATTCAATTGACGTAGCTGAGAGCAATAGATTTGTTTGTTTTTTTTTGTTATTGAAATCAAATTAAATTCAATACTGAAACTTAATGTAAAAGTTTTGTTTGTGCCTACATTTTTATATTTTAATTACTAAACGGTTAGTTGATTTTAATGAATAATGTTTATTAGTTACACCATTAACTATGCCGTCATGTACAACCATTAAAATACACCTACATACATACGTACATTTAGGAAACGTAATGGAAATTATATCTTTAGTATTTTAGTATACGTAAATATATTGAATTCTCTGTTAGTTGCATGTAACACAATATTTATTAAAGATAAAATAAAAACACTTTTTTTTAATCTATTAATTGACTGCTGTTGATTATCTCCGTTCGAGAAATCGAACCAACCCACGCCCCTTCTATCTAGATGTCGTTTCAAACAAAGGAATTCATTTATATATGTATACCATACGTAGGTGAAATATTTCAACGTAATTACCTTGTCAGGAAATTTCCAGTAATTGACTTCTCTAACTTGGTTGGTGATTTACACCGTTGACGCCTAACTTTTCTGTTTGAGGATGCCATTATTCTAATTAGATACATGGAAGGTTTAATGGGAAACGGTACAAACAAGAGTAATTATTTAGCCTTATATTTAATATAAAATTTTGTTATAGGAAACACAGGTTCTCACGTATAGGTACATGAAAATAAATAAAAAAATACATGAGTAAAAATTGCTAATAAAAAATGAGGGAAAAAACATATGGCATTATAGGAATTGGTTTTAGTTTATTTAAGATTTTTGGTGATCCACGGTAAGAATTTCTCGACCCTTGTGTAGACTCCTGGATATTGACCTTTTCCGCAACCAATACCCCACGATACTATACCAGCTTGGGTCCAAATACCGTTGTTCACCATCAAAGGACCACCGCTGTCCCCCTATAAAGACTAATATTAAAGAAAACAATACGCAAATAACAAAAATCAGCCACTAACACTGCAAGAATCCCTATTAGCTTGTCCAGCGCATAACATATGCTCTACTATTCCTCCAGGCGCCGCATGACCATACTTGATCTTGCATTCGTGATTGCTCCAAATTGGAATGTTAACTTCTTGCAACACGGAAGGTTGTGGACCACCTGAAATAAGTCAAAATCATTTTGTTCGGTTTTAAAATGTAGAAATCTCTTACTTTCTCTCAAGCTACCCCAGCCGATCACGGTAGCTGTTTGTCCCGCTTGTCCAGCCACAGTATTTGGTAAGCAAATTGGTCGGATCTCATTCGTAAATTGAACTGGTGTATCCAACGTTACGACCGCGATGTCGTTATACTAAAAATCAAGTTTTTTCAAACTGCCGATAAGTTTAGTGGTGGTAGTTTTACCAAAGTTCTCGAATCAAATCCTCTGTGCCTCACGATCTTCTTGACCCTCTTCTCTACGTGTTGCGTATCACTGTTCGTACGGATATTATGGTCCCCCAGCCTCACAGTTAATCTAGCAACATCCCAGGAGCTCATGCTGAAATAAAATTGGCGATTTATAAAAGGAAATTTGATCCGCTTACAAATTTACTGGGCTACACAATGGGCCGCCGTTAATATGTGGATGTTATCGATCAGGGAACCCCCACAGAATTGCCTGCCACCATTGAACAAGGCGGCGATCCATGGCCATTCGTTCAAATCAGCATTGTGGCCCCCGACGATCCTCTCTTGATCCTGAAAACCGTTCTTGGCCCCACACCCAGCTGTTGTGGGCACATCGTGCGACGGTCTGCTGGTAGTCGGTGGCGCTGTGGGTTTCTGATAAGGTGGGCGAGTCGTTGACGGCGGCCAACCAGGAAATCCCGGATATCCTGTACTGGGAGGATGCGTCGGTAGCGGGGGAATTGTGTGGTGTGGTGGATGTGTGGGTAAAGGGGGTGGCCAACTGTTGATCGCTGGTATTTTGGGGGATCCCACAATTTCTTGTGTTTTATTACTATTATCATCGGATTGTTCTACGGATAAGGTCTCGTCCTCCGGTAGTTTTTGTATTTCGATACAGCATACTCCAAACATCTGCAAAAACATTTTTAGAACACGACCCAATGGAAATCCTATTTGATAAAAACCTGTCTGCCCTGAGCTGTGTAGTAACTGCAAGTTTGTTGCACCCCATAGATCCAGGAATCGAAGTTGTTCACTTCATTCAACTTGAAATAGGGGTAGCATTGCCTGAAGGACATGCACCGTCCCAATACGCCCTTATTTGTGAAGCAGGGATTTTGGGAGATGGCATTCTCCTCCACTACCAGCGCTGGCGTGTTGAAGAACAGTTGTCTCGCTTCACGATCGCTAGGGTGAGCTGGAATATAAAATTTGTTGTTTATGGTTAAATACGGACGGTGTAACGATATATGTAAACATGAGGTTAATGTTCTGCACGACCTTGGGGCTTAAACGACCGTCTGATACAGGTGTAGAAATTATATACATCACAATCACTGTCGTGTATTGTGTTTTGGACAATGTACACACGTATGGATGTACATTGGATGTATGATTTCGCATATCCCATACGGCAGCACGTTCGTGTAAAAACGCGTAGGACTTGATTATTATCTTACCGTTATATACGGGGATCCTATTAAAAATCTCAACATGCCATACCCAAATGTAATAGCGCGATTCTATAGGAATGCTGAAGTTGCTGAGTTTATTGACATGGAAGTTTTATTATTTATTATTTTCGCTGTTCCAATTGTATATTCGCATATATAATAAGGTTATATGTTGTGTTGATTAACATATTTCATCTAAATAAAAAATAATATAGATATAACATCTCTTAAAAGAAACACGGAATTTCATTTAAACTAATACATAAAATTATGAAATTATATAAATTGCATATTAACTGCAAATATCTAAATATTTAAACGAACGATTTTTAAAACTTCCCAAACCAAAACCAAAAACAAAACATATGGAAATTAAATTAATTTTACCTTCAACAACCACTGTATCGTCTAATTCGACCGACTCACAATTGCAATTAGATAATGTTAGAATGCACCAAATCATAAGCACCCCAAAATACGACCCCATGGTCGACCGACGGAAGGGTTACCAACAGCGAATATAAACTCGTCCACTTTACGATCCGCTCCTTAAACTGTTGCTCCTTATAAAACGTCCCGGGTCTATCTTCCCTCCCCACCAGATATATTACCAAGAAGTAAGCAAAGGATGTTGTCAAAGGATTAATGTATGAGAACACGAAGAAAAAAACTCTTAAACTGGACCACAGGGGCGTATCTTACGCCGTAGTAGATTTATATCCCCTCTTTGCTTATTAAAGAATAAATTGGCGAAGAGATGCAAAAAGCAATATTACCAACTGAAAATTCGCACCTCGAAATATTAAAATGATTTCATAAAATCATAATAGGTTGTCGAACAGAATATTGACTTAATGATTTATGAATCGGCATTTCTTTGTGGAGAGCGGAAATATGGATTTTTAGGAAATTTCCTTGTAGAATCGTAAATATCACAGCACGCCCAGATATTATTAAGTCCGTACCTGCGTCAGAAACCTCAAAACGTTATTAGTGCTACTCACTTTAGAAATATAACAGAAATTATAATCTCGTGTTAATTTTTTTCCTATTGTAATGGATATTGCTAATTACGAATTCAATTAGAATTCTCTGACAGCATAGGATTGATAAATATTTTAAATCGAGGATGAATATATAAATAATTATTTAAGTTAATTTGTTTATTAACGACCCCTATTGTTCAATCATTGGTTGCTTCCTGGAACACGGGAATTTACCAAATTATAATAATTATTAGAGCTATGTATATACTTTAGTTCCACTTACCACAAAATAATAAAATGTAAAATGTATCATCCTTTTGTCTGTACGATAATTACCGAAATGTCACGATATTTGTAATCTTTTTAGTGCTATGAGATAATGGTATAATACGCGTTTGAGATTGGCAATCCGCTTACCAGTTATCCTGTGTTATAGTATAGATTACAATGCTGAGTGCACCTAATTATAATTACACATTTTGTGGCGTGTTGCTATTTCGAATTTACAATTAATTTGTATTAATTGTTGTTTGAAAAACTAAATGAATGAGGTGGAGAGGTAAGCAATATAAATATATCTTATTAATAAATTCTATCATCAGATTCAGCATTCATAACCCTATTTGTATTATATATTTAATTCATGGGACTTCCCCTAGATAATACAAACATCATCACTTAGCAGTAGTGTTACCAATAGTAGAAATTGTATAAAGAAAACCCATCTTTGCACAAACAGAATTGATTGCTTTACAGAAAATGCACAAAGCTTTTCTCATCAGTTGAAGCAAACTTAAAAAAATATTAAATACATTAAATAAATCTACAAAATGACCAAAGTCAATCTTTCGATTAAGTAGCGTTTTTAAGATTATCTCAAAAGTAACAGACATAAATCTTAAAACGTAATTTCAAGTCACAACAATTTCAATCAGCACTATCTTTTTCCCAGAAAAAAAAACACGTGGATTTTCTTTGTCCTCTCTATGATTTTTTATATTTTATGTATTGAACACGCAAAGATGCTTAAAGAAACAATAATACAATCTGCATAAACATTGTATTGATGTTTATCTGATCTCCAAACTAGTTTTTTATGTATCGGCATTTTGATTGCCAGCTCTGGTATGTAGTTCCAGTTTCTCGTTGGAAAAAGGCCAATGTCAGGCAGGCCAGGAGTCGTTATATTGGTCTCGGTGTCGGTGTGGGAATTTTACGATTAAAGGGGTAGATGAAAGAATAAGGCACAAAATAATAATTAAAATAAGGAGCGAGAATAATATCGACAACAAGAATTTTGTTTCGTCCCAAATTCACATACCTAAATACTTATAATAAAAAATAATCAAGAAATGCACATCTGATTGAATTTTTTAAATGATAATTTTTGTAAAAAAATTGAGATTGCTCTTATATATTAACTTCAAAAATTTTATTTCGTTAGAAAATTGGATAAAACTTTCATGTCATACAAATTTTTATTTCATTCTGGGAATACTCATTTTCTATTGATTAATAATTATTTTTATGAATGAAGTAATTGAATAAATTTGTAGACATTTGTAGACTACAGAGTGAGCAACAAACCTTGACGTCTTGCCGCCTGGAGTCGGTTGGCTCCATCTGTCATCTGTCAGTTAAACTTTGTTGTTTTTTTATCTTTATTTCTGCATTTAATTCAATACTAGAAACTGTCTCCCGAACATACAAAAATTACATTAACAATAATTATAGATGTAGTTTGCCTTCAGAAGTATATATAGCACACGAATAGAGTGCAGTTCAAAATATATGTGCGGTTTTTACACTATGCCAATGAAGCGGCACGGTCAAGTTTTTTTTGTCCGTTCTGTATAATCGTAACGAAATTCAAGTACATGAGCGCCTCTGGAGGGCAAACTTAAACTATTAGACGTTTCCAAATGGACATAACTTCCCTTGCAATACCAATTTTCTTACAGGCAACAAAATAATTTGAAATGTACGACAGTGTTGGTATTGCAAAAAGAGACCTATTATTTAAACAACTGTATTTTGAGTAGTTTAGTTTCTCAAACATTAACTACTATCAAATTTGTATTGCTTATTAAAGTTAAAGTAAGAAATTTCCCAGAAATATAAATATTTGATTTTTGATACATTTTGCATATAAAAATGTATATAAGGTAAGCTATACATATTTTTTTTATTTTAAAATTACACCATTAGGGTGTAGTAGTAAATTTATAATATTTAGTAATAGTAAATTAGAACAAAAAAAAATGGTACCCATATATCTTATTAAATAAAATTATGGGATGATATACCCCACTCCATACGTAATTAAATCGTTATTATTTACTCTAAATTGCCTAGTAGTGTGATTATATTCTAAATCAACTATATTACTTCAGTTAAAACAGCTTCTATAAATATGCAACACTTGCGCGGGTTTTTTTAAAATGCAAAAAGCCCGCCATCTATATTTGATACAAAATATTATTTAATCCTATTGAAAATAAATGTTTTGATGTGTTGATGTGTTGGGAAGGGAGTCTTGAAGCTGATTAAAGAAAAAAGGTCTGGTGGTGTATATTATTTTTCTTACCCACATTTTTCTTTAAATTCAAATCTATTAACAACGGCTCCCATAAAGGCAGGCTAATAAACATCAAAAGAACAGAATAGTAAGTATAATGGCTTACCATGTTTATATACAACTTTCTCTCAATCCTTTTTTTAACATGGTGGATGAACTTTTACGTGGATCAAGGAAAAAATTGCCCCACCAAATCGCGTGTATCGTGCACTATTAATTCGTAAGCAGGCGCAAAGATGAAGATACAACCAACATCAGTGAATGGTTTCGAAACATATGACGACGAGCCATATTTTTCTGAAGGCATTCCAAACCATACGCCTGCCACAAATGGTGCTGTCGAAGAGTATAGCCCCCCTGTACAGGACAGCGATTTCTCAGAGTATATGTGGATGGAAAATGAAGAAGAATTTGATAAAGAGGTATGAGCGAGAGCCGTAGCAAAAGCCAGTATGCTACATCCAATAATAAGAAATAATTTACTAACAATTTTAACATATTAAGGACAGTCAATTACAGATGGTGTTTGTTTAGTGGCTAGGATATATATAGCCTCTCCAAAAATACAATGTCTGATTCATGCGAATTAAATTGCTTTTATATATATATATATATATGTAATTGTAAATTTAAATATTAATTTTCAGGTGATGCAAAGATTAGAAGAAGAGGAACTAATGGAACAGTGTATGTTACAGCACATGATGGATGACGATAGAAGTAGTCAGTCGTCAAGTCTTTCACCCGAGTAAGTTTTTTTGTGTTCCGACTTTTCGCCATAAAATTAACTATTATTTACTTGGCAATTATTTCGCAGATCAAGTGATGTATCAAATACTACAAGTAACAAGACTGAAGCTTCCGATATGGCGAAAAGTAGCACTCTGAACCCCCATGCTGCAGAATTTGTACCCAGCTGGGGGCGTCCCGCAAATGCTGAAACAAAATCAACTTAAGAACAGCAACTCTTGTGCGTTTCATACTCTTACATACATTTTTTTTTTGAGATCATGACAATTGTAATGAAAATGTTTTATTATCATTTGAAGTATCTAAAAATTCTCTTTTCTTCTGCGATTTTAGATACTTTGAATAACAGTGTCCCTAATAATTTAAAGTGAAAAAAAAAACAATGCAAAACCAGTCGAATTGATTTATTCATTTATTAATTTTATATCTTTTGCCACTTGATGATTTGTATATAGATTTATGATATTTTACATGCAAATCTATTTATTTTCTCTTATTATCTGAAATTTCTGCCGACGTTTGAGATTGTATTATAGACGACCAAAAGTTAATTGTTTGTAAGTTCGTGATTTTCGCAGCTTTACTGTTACGATATTTTTATTTCTGTGGAAAAAAGAACAAGGAATGTTGCATGTTTTCCATCTCATAATCCTAATTTGATAAAAAGAAATCTATATAAATTTATTGAGAGATTAAAAAAAACAGTGACCATACAAGTTATTACAACTTGATGCCTTGATATTATTATTAGTGCTCAATAATTATAAGAAAGTAATGTTATTATTATTTTTTGAAATTGTATATTTATGTGCTAGTTTTTAGAGCAACACGAATACAAGGTTAATGTTGCAACAATTTGTATGTGCAAATGTTTATAGTATTCTTATTTCTGTTTTGTTTGGTTGATTTGTAGGTGCAATGGTGTAAAATTACAGTTCATTAAAAAAATCAAAAAAAAATGCTGATAGTTCAAAAAAATGTAAAAAGATTTTGCTTGGGTAAGTGTTCACACACGTTTCTTAAATACATTTACGAAACGATATCCATAATAACAGTCCGTGTTACATATTTGTTCTTTTTAATGCACAACAATCAGTTTGTGATTGGCTGTGATAAACAAGTTGTATGGGTGAAAAATAAATTGTACAAATATTTTATGCCTGTTAATATTAAACGTTTATTTTTTATACTTTGTACTCCCCAGCATTTTATATGCAAGATCTGTTTACGTAAGCCTTTTTTGTAGAATTTTTTTTTTCCAAAATAAATAATTACCTTGAGAAAAATTAGTATTTATTCAAAAAGGTTAGAGCAGTTTTAATACCCCTCAATGGGTTATTTTGGCAACCTATTTTACGTATCCGTTTAGAGCAGTTGCCTATATAGAGGCAATTTGCAATTATTAATTAGTTTTCAATATTCCTAACTAAGAAGATTAAATAAAACCAAGGTAAGTGAATAAATATGTTTTGATTTTACATATTTTTTTCTTTCTAAAATACAGCGATTTGGGTTTGGCACTTCGTCATACTGGTTCGACCAGTATTTGAGGAAAGGCTTATTTTACGCTTGCGTTTAAGTAGTTTTCGACAAAGAAGCTATTTATAATTATTCGGGAATTGGTTGACAATGAGAGCCGACGTGCTCTTGAAACATATGTCCCGAATTTTATTAAATCAATTTGTCTGGTGTGGATTTCCCGATACTGCGTATTATTAGATCTACCATAAAGATTTGAAAAAATAGACATAAATTTGTCTATTTAGAAAGATACAAGCATAGGATAAGCCATGAAAATATTAAATTTCTTTAAATATTGATGATATTCTAATCACAAGATAATGACTCAGCAAGACTATATTTTTTATGCCACATGTCTGGTTTTTGATATTAGAAAATTTCTTTGCTTGTTTGAACAATTATTTTAGGAATTACAAAAAAAGTAGCATATATACTTAAAAAATTTAATTAACATTGAATGTTAAACAAAAATATACCACAATAATTAGTTAGATGAAAATACCAATACTTAAAAATTAAGAACTACTACATATATGTTTAACCATACAATTTACATTACATTTTCAAGTAGTTATTGTTTCTTCTTTGCAGCCATCTCTTCCTCTTTCTTTTTCTGCTTCTCTCTCATCATTTCAGCATCCCTATAACATCATAATAGAATATCAGCATCTAAAACTTTTGTTTGAAAATTATTATAACCTGAATTTCCTCTGTTCCAAAGTAAGACCGTCTCCACCAGAAGGTTTTTTTTTACCGCATTCTTGTTGCTTTTTTTGGTTTTTTTGTCTAGCTAATTCTCGTTGGTTTCCACCTAGAAATTATAATAAAACAAATAAGCTAAATGTGACTTCAGACACATATTTGATAATATTGGTACTTACGAGTCATGATCTTGCGAAGCTTGAAGACTATTAGTTATTATTAGTATATTTTCATTAATTTTAAGCCTCGTAAAAGGCCGCAGCCTCAAACGGACGTCCAAACCACAAGATGTTTTCAATGAATGTATGAATGGAAGAAGTCATGAGTGACACTTCGCTGATGCTTGGCTGAATGCGACCAACAAATGTTTGCGATGGGCGATGATTGCAAAATGGAGATTTATTTCGGTTGATCATCATTTTGATTTTACTCATCTCATACGTGAAAATTCAGAGCGAAAATTATAGCTTTTTGTTCAATGTCTATCAGTTTATTGATATAAATTTTGTAACCTTGAAATTTATTCGTTTTTAATACTATTCCGGCTGAACGCGATTTCTGGGAAAGGTAGACGCAGACGTGTTGTAATAAGTATAAGTATGCTGACAGAACGATTCAGGTCTACCACACACACATGGTCACACATGGTGATGGTGAAAGTCCCCCAATGTAAAATAACTTAAGTTACTAAGTTAGAAATTGCTGCTTTAAAAATGTTGAATATTTTCAAAAATCTATTTCCAAAAAGGCTTTCTTTCGTTAGTTTAAAGTTTTCGTTTATTTTTAAAGGTATCCATTTTGCACGTGGCTATCAGGCTTCTCATAATTTATATATTTAAAGACCAGGTAAATTTTCTTTTAATATGGAAGTTTGGTACTGAATGTAATTCGCGAGAAGCCAGAGCTGTTAAGGGTTATATACGCGTTACCCCTTTTTGTTACCCAAATTTGTTTAAATCTCCTTGCTGTGCATTGAAGACGAAAATGCGAAAGAATTGGGACGTATTTTCGTGGTATTGAGGGAAATATGTTTCAGGAAACAAAACACAAGTGCAAATTGAAATTTACGTACTATATTAGCGATTAGTGCGAAACCATGTGTGAACCTTCGGATAATGCGAGAATGGACGTCGTTTCTTGCATGGATATTCAAAATTTGCTTTCATATTTTGCAAAAAATACATACAGGGCTAAAGAAACCGATTCGGTGGTACGCTATTCTTATTAGAAACGGCGCTCTACACGCCTAACCTAACATTTATTTAATTTAATAGAATACCGAAGCTTTAAAAAAATGTATTGGGTTAATGAAGGCTGATTACACATTATTCATTGTCAATAATTCAAATGGTGATCTGTGTGCACAATACCCTAGCGAATTAATTATTTTAGAGTATGAAAATGCACATAACACTTCTGGTCGTTTAAATAACACAACAGATACTATCTATGAGAGTTTGTATGACTGCCAAAAACTAAGAGACCTCTTCAATAGAGCACGTAGTGCAAGGTATGTAATTTTATAACATTTACTGATTTATTAATTATGAAAAGCGGTTTGATACAGTAGCTTATATATTGCGTAGGTGCCGTGCTCGGTTTCCGATTCCTGTAATTTTGTATAAAGGGAAGTACATTTGTCGTTCAGCGACATTATCTGGAGGTCCAGAAATTTTAGGAAGACGTGGGTATGATTATCTTTTTTCAAGCTCAGAACCTACCTGTGATACTATGGATACCGGGGAGGAGTCCCTCCCTTCGACAACACAATGGGATAGTCAATTGGTTAATCGTGTCAGAAGCAATGATATAAAGTTGTTAAAAACATTAAATGTTGGAACCATAATTGATTTTATGGTTGAGAAGAAGAAAGTGAAATTTTACCTGAAGTAAGTGTATTTTTATGTTTGTGTATTTTAATGTTAAAATAACTTTTTCTACTTAGTGTTACATCATCAGAAAAAGTTGATAAAGAAAACCGCTACTGCGATTTTAAATTATTATCATTGCCGTATCCAGGCTGTGAATTTTTTAAAGTCTATCGCGAAAATAATTTCTCTGCCAATGGCTTAGTCTTCGATTGGGAACAAACCTATGTGGACGCTAGCATTTGTGTTCCGGACGATCCAATTCTGGCACATCTGCATATCGAGTGGGACAACTACAAAAGCTGGGATTTGGTGGAGATAACGCAAAATTATATGAAAGTGTTATTAAAATATCTCCAGGTAGGTTGTGGGCATTTATGTAGTTACAAAATTTTTGTATAGTTTTGTACAATTTAGGACTGTAATTCTGGTATACTTCTTCACTGTATCAGTGGTTGGGATAGAACTCCCTTATTTGTATCATTAGTTCGCCTAAGCTTATGGGCAGATGGTTTGGCTCATCAGGCCCTTGATGCACAGCAGATATTATATCTGACTATAGCTTATGATTGGATGCTTTTTGGACATCATTTACCGGATCGTATAAGCAAAGGCGAAGAGATATTTTTCTTTTGCTTTTATATGCTAAAACATTTAGTCGCCGATGACTTTTCGATAGCTGCTCCAAGGTAAATTTAAAATTTCTATTTCACCAATATAATTTGTTGCATCTATTGCAGACACAAAGCGGTGAAAACTGATCGTGCAACAGAGAAGACGGTGATGCGAACAGATAGCGATTCACAAATTGATGGAGTTATGCTTGAACACGATCCTAGGGGTTCTAACATAAGTCTAAATTCGTCTTGTTCTTCAATTAGCAGTAAATCACAAGAGCAGCAACCACCCATGTGGTTTCATTCGATCGCCGAGGATAGTTATATTTTGGATAATTTCTTAACGTACGCAAATGCTTCAATCATTTTTAATTGTAAAATGACATCATTTTTTAGCGGAATCCCAGTAACGAAAGAACTGACGAGATCACCACAGGCCCGTAGGACATCGCCTGTTACAGTTCCTGCGACGACGAGGTTACGTTCCAAACAAGAATCTTCTCCGTCTTTGAGCATTGGTAGCTGGCAAATGATAACAGGTACAGGAAGCCTCCGGGGATCCGATACTACATCAGAATCGAATGGCATACACAAGTGAGCATCATAAGATGTAGTATTAATTTTAAAATGCCAGCACGCATATTTATTTTTAGCGATTGCAGTAGTTCACAAGACTCGAGTCACACCCTTGTTGATGAGGATACTGTTCTAACATATAATCCAGATGATTTGCCCAAGTATAAGCTATTTAATTTTTTTTATTTTGTTGATGTGTAAAGTGGTATTCTTTTAGCCGCAAGAAGAGGCTGTTGAAAGTCCGAGAAATATTTTATCATAATTATTCGGCAAGCATAGGGTTTAATTGTAAAGACGGTACTACAGACTCTTCGATTGGGACTTTGTTGGGGAACATAGCTGAAAAAGTTGGTTTAACAGCAAGGACATAACAGTTTTGTCATTTTTTAAAATATGGTTTGACATGTATGAAAGAAAAATAAATATATTTTATGTTAAATTATGGTCGCCACTACAGCGACATTTCTTTCAGGGAATATTTCCTTTTACATTGTGAATCAACGGCAATAATATAAAAGAAAGTTAGACTTCTAAAAGTATCTCAGATGAGGAATGTACATATATGGATTTTATATGAAAATGAGACCTACAAAGTTCCAGTTTTATTTTTGGTTCGAGTTCAATTCCAGAAGTTTTATTTACTCCATATAAGTCTCAATTCTTGTTTGCAGTAATTTACCCAGAAAAAAGAATCTGAATCGTACAAATCAGTTTTGCAATAGATATTTATGGTAAAATAGCTGCTGTGTGTATACAAGACTGAAAAATACTTTAAATACTATTAAATAAATAAGTTACTAATCGATTACTTTGTTTTATTAACGATTCAAAAAAAAATAGGATACAGTGGCTTAAAGTAGTAAAAAGATAAAAAAATACCCTTACCAGTTTGATGAGTGACACGTATTTGGCAACTTAGTTGCCGAAATACGTATCCGGAGATCTTCAGTTATCAAGGTAGAAAGGGTGGGTATTTTTTATTTTTATTTTTATTAACGATTCGACTAAAAATGAACCTTCAAATATGTACACAGGCGCATTCAGACAAAATTTTGTCTGAATGTGTATACAAAATAATTTTTTTCATTGCTAAACCTATGATTTCATATATGATCAGGCCGATTCTTGTAATATCTAATCTACCTTGAAATATCTAATTGAAATATCTTTGAACTTGTTCTTGGATTTTTTTGGTCTTTTTCATGATTGGCAATGGAAAATCAAAATATTATCTTTTCCCCTACGTTTCATGGCCTTGACCTTTTTCAAGGGTTTTATTTAAATTAACATAAATTTTACAAACAAATTACATTTGTAAGTGTTGTTTTAACATGATATTGGGTTATTTTTTTATTTTTATTAACATTCTTAATTTAATTTTGAAAATTTTTAATTTAAAATGTATAAATAAATATATTTTACACTAAATAATAAACTTCAGCAAGACTGTATATGAAAATCTGTTTGATTTATTAAAACTAAATGAACTTACCTAAAAATTCATTCATTCAACATTCAACATGAGCATTTTGTTTTTAAAGTTTAAAACAATTTAATGTTTTATCAATAATTATATATGAATCCCATCTTTAACAATGAAAAACATTATTTGATACATATATATTTGTATATGAATAGTTTATATTAAATTGACCCCATTAGTGTGTTGTCACAGAACCCAGTTGGCATGGCAACGTGCCATGTTTTTCCAAACAAAAGAAAATACTTCAAACATAATCGGCTGATAATCATCATTACTGTGAAATTGATTGCTTAGTTCTTAGCAAGTTGTAACGGCCAGTTACGGCATAATATTATTATTAAAGATTGTTAGGGGCACAGGTAAAGCAAATATGAAGGAACGCTCCTATAATAAAGAAGTAAGTACAATCACTTTGCAACAGCTATACACCTAAAATATATTGTTTTCAAATCAAACTCACTGAAAATACTAATATTGCAAGTACACATTGTACATGACCAAAAGAGCTACATTACGTCACCATAGGGCAACATTTGCATACCATAATATATCAGTCACTAATAAGAGATGTCTGTAGAATGACCCAAAGCCCAGTTGAATACATTACAAACCATAGAACAAATGTATGCAAGCAAGGAATACTGAGCAACTGATAGGAATCGATGGCAACAAGAAGAAATGAGCAAGGAGTAAATAAAAATAAATTATAATAATGTAGCGCCATCTGTGACTCAATAGCCGGATACCAATGAAATCCTTGTTACCGGTTTTCTGTAATCGGAGAAAGTAGGGCATTAATTTTAAAATAAAATTAAAGAAATTTCAAGTTATCAAGTATTGAAAAGGAAGACATAATACAAAAATAGGTATGATCGTGTTTAATCAATTTTGTATTTTATGAATAATCATATATGAGTCCCAGTTGCTACCACCACGCAATACTTATTTCAGCAATTTTTGTACACGCACTATGGATTGGTTTTAGAAATATTACAAAATTTGCTTTACCCAAGACACTTCAAATATTGTCCGGAATGATGCCTTCTTAATTTCCGTGGTAGGCAACCAAATGGACAGAGTGTAAAATTAAAAATAACCTGTGATTGTATGATACCGATACTTATATACTAATGGCCGTGGCCAATACTCATACCAGTGACACATACCATGCACAATTGGTAATGTAGGTTATGTCGTGTAATGAATGCGCCACAGCAGTTATGAGGCGGCGGCTATTAGCACATAGCTATAAATCATAATCTGTGGACTCGTGTACGAGTATATGTATTAGGAAAAGTACAAGTTTATTTGATTAATTATTTTATTCCTAACTCCAATAATCAATAACCTTATCAACTGGGACCTGGAACCTACATATATGGAAGCAAACTGTACCACCATATCAAACTTTTAATGACAAACAAAACAACAAGGGGGATTATCAAAAGCAATACCCTTGTATATATATACATATATCGAGGGCATGGGGTAAAGTAAATAAAATTGTTACAAAATATGAAAAATATGCCGCCATAGTAGATGATACTAAATTGAAGTTGGTCTGTTAAATGCATATAAGATGAATTGGTTAAATTGTTTCACCTGCCGACAGAAAACTGTTGAGAATGTGAGAACTCTCGATTTTAGTAGGACTTCCCTAACAGAAGTGCCGGCAGATGTATTTAATTTTGAAAGGACCCTGGAGAATCTTCATCTCGATGGAAACAAGGTGAGTTTCGGTATATATATACGTGGTACTCCCTGTTCGATAACTAATCGATTCATATTTCACCGATAGATTACGGAGCTACCACGTACTTTATTTCAATGCGAAGAACTGCGGTATCTGGATGTTAGCGATAACGAGATCCAAACGATACCTACGTTGATTTCAAAATTGATAAATCTGCAGACGTTTAACATAAATCGGAATCTGCTGAAGTACATGGACATACCAAATAGTATACACAGGTGTCAAAAGTTAAACGTATTAGACTTAAGTTCGAACACTCTCGACAAAGTACCTGAGGGTTTAAGTAGCTTAATTAATCTTCAGGAATTATATTTAAATGACACGTATATTGAATTTTTGCCAGCTAGTTTTGGAAGATTGTCTAATTTAACTATATTAGAATTAAGGGATAATAACTTGATATCTTTACCGAAATCATTCAGACGTCTTACTTCATTGGTCCGTTTAGATTTGAGCAATAACGATTTTAGCGAAATGGTAAGTAATTTTATAAAACAAACCAATACAACTAAATTGTTTCATCAATGATGATCATGACAATGACAACGATGATGATGTGATGATGCTTTGTAGCCAGAAGTTATTGGTAATATGCAAAATTTAAGGGAGTTATGGATTAACGGTAACTGCATAGTGGCAATTAATATAACTATAGGCAATTTGCACAATTTAATAGACTTTGACGCTTCCAAAAATGATATCGAGGTCGTACCAAAAGAGATCGGAAGATGTACAAAATTAGTAAGTTTAATACTGAGCCATAATTTACTCGGCACCATTCCGAACGTAATAGGGAACCTGAAACAGTTGCAAACGTTAAAATTAGATTATAATTGCCTGGAATCGCTGCCACACACAATCGGAGACTTGTCAAATCTGGAAGAATTAGACGTACAAAGTAATCAGTTAACTTCTTTACCTAGTTCTATTGGATATTTAAGGAAATTAAATTATTTCATCGCATCCCATAACTTTTTAGCATCTCTTCCTTCAGGTATTAACTATAACATATTACCTACATATAAAAGTAATAATAAATGGACTTTGGGTTTCGAACAGTAACTTTTTATTTTACAGAAATTAGCAGCTGTATATCTTTAACTATTTTAAATTTACATAACAATATGTTGAAGAGACTACCGGAAGAGATAGGGCATTTGCAAAATTTAACGTCGCTAGGTGTTATTGGTAATAAATTGGAATATTTGCCAATTCCCATCGCAAATTTGCCACATCTAAGGGCACTGTGGTTAACGCAGAATCAAAGTCACCCTTTGGTGAGTTTCGTGCATATATAAATTCCATAAAATTAGATTTTTCCTCTCACAGATACCCTTGCAAACAGAGAAATTAGAATCTACAGGGCAAATGGTCTTAACGTGTTTTTTATTACCACAAATTCAACAAGCACGAGAAGATAAAATATCGCCAAATCAAAATGTAACGGCTCCAAAGCGTCACATAGCTTTCACCGAGCCGGGAGTCCCACAAGAACCCCCTATAAGACTGACTAGGGCCCCTACTCCATACCCAAAAGACTTTCAGAGATTTCAACGTTCGCTGAACAATCAATTGTCGAGGAAGAATCGTGACGGTTCATCCTCTGGCTCAAATGTCAGTCCGGATCCGAATATTTCGCACGGAAAAGATGCGAAATTGACACCTGTTAAAAGCGATATCGATAGCATCGCCAATCAAGATGACTTGTACACAAATAGTGCAACGTATTATAATAGTAGTTGCAATAACTACGTGCAACAGAAAATCGTCCAAACAGTAGTTGACAATCATAATAGTAGTAGTAGTATCGGGAAGAATCGGGCAATCGATTTAGAGAAATATAATAGCTACCTGAATAATAGTAGTGATAGTAATAATTTAGATAATTATTGTGCAAATTATAACGATAAGTTGAGTATCGATAGCTCTGACGATCAATCAAAGGTCTCTTTGGAATTACAACAAAGCTGTGCAATAATAAAAGGACCAAAAGAACCTCCACCCTATCACATAGCTGCCGCTTATTCTAAGAACGCGAAATTTTTTAATAGACTAGACAAAAATAGTCCCGTAGAAAAACCCAAGAATTTCACCAAGGAGTTGCCTCAGAATATTTCGATGCCCCAACCATTGCATATCACGAAACCAACAAAAAAAAAGGGGGACCTTTTCGATGACCACTTTTTGAAAGAACTGAATAAACGCCTTTCAAGTACCACCATTCAAAATATGGAAAGAAAATTAATTAACGAGAATAGAAATGACGACGATGACGAAGATGATGATAATTTTTATAAAAGCACAAATATTAGGTGCGTTGGAGTCAATTGCGATTATAGTGAAATGAACAGTAACGGTGACGATGATTTTAAAAATACTACTCATCGTGTGCCTAAATTGGTACGTGTGACATTAAATCCTTGCTGTTACATATTGGGATTCACTGTAACTTATAATGTGAACGTATGTGTTGTGTCATATAATTTTTTTTTTTAATTAATTGAGGTCCTTCCGTAGGGGGTTTTCGTTAGTAAAGTCGATGAGAACGGAAATGCCTTTCAGAAGCTATTTCCAGGAGATAAGATTTTGATGTTGGATAAGCAAGATTTGACAAAAATGGAACCATGGCAAGCTTATGAAACTGTTCTGATGCAAGGTCCAGAAACAGAATCGTTCTTTATATCACGTATTTAATGGGTGTACCACCACCTCCTCCTCCTCGTATAAATGTTCTGCCTCGATATACGCATAGGACACTTTATATTTTCTACGTATGTATTTATCGAGTAAATATGTGTACCATTCGATGTTTCAATTTCAGTGTAGAATTAACGTTTTTTTCCATGGCTGTGATTTATGTAAATATATACATAATATTTATATACTATATATATAGTTGTTCATAGTATGATTGCATTACCTGTCATAGCAATACAAAAAATACCAGTCAACTTTGATTTGTGTCGAATTTATTTATTTATTTTGTATCCTCTTTGTAAATTCGTATTTACTAGTTTAGTTAGTTAATTTTTGTAAAAAAAACTAATATTTTTGTAAATTTTTCTAAATATATGTAGTTTAACCTTGATCCAAGCTTGATTATTTAATGACATACTACATACACATTCAATGAATCATACGAATCTATTATAATTGCTCAAGCAAAGGGGATTGTTTTAATTTCCTATTTATCACACACATCACAACCTAAACGTAGAAAGAAAACAAATGCATTATAATTTAGGTTTATTTAATACAAAAACCTTCGAATAGGGTTGAATGTGAAGTGATGTAAACTACATCAATCTCTATACTCTCGTTACAAAAATAAGTATCTGAGTTTTTGGTTACACGTAATAATGGATTTAAATGAAGTAATACACACATAAAATTTCGTCAATAGGCCCATTCACCATAAACCAGAGGAGAATCCACCTGGTGGCACACGAACACGTTGCGGCGGCGATGGTGATGATGATGATATTGTTTGTTGCTCAGTCTTCTTCTCGGTTACGGCTTTCTCCCCTTTCTTTTGTTCTTCTTTTAACATAAGGTAATGACAAGTTTATTTTGTAATAAAACCATTACACAGTGGTCATTATTAGCGTTTTGTTTTCAGACTCACCTTTACTGTTTTTCTGTTCGTTATCGAAATGGAAACATCCTTTTATCTCCGAGGATTGGTGTGCTCTCAAATGTTTGGGTTTCTCACTGCCATTCTCACCTCCAAATATGTTGGTGTGTCCACCACCTGGGGGTTTCAACACGCGACTAGAACAACGGCCATCATCTCCTAACCCAACATTAAATTCTGTGGAAGTCATATTTGTGCTGGAAGAAAACATCGAACACCGTTATTAATAGTAGCCCGCCCGTGCGTACTTGTTGAGTACACAAAATGTACCATCAATACGAAAGAGAAAATAGTACCCTAGTACCTACAAATCACGCGCAGATCACTACAACAAGACAATTACCACAGATCTTATATATGTATGGTATAGACAGGAATATGATGACAATTAAATTTTCAAATTCCAGTTCTGCCCGTTATATCTTTTTTTTTTATTACACCTGACTACACCCAAAATGTGGGTGTAACAGCAGTTGGTAAACATGAAGCAGCTATCCGTTCCATCCCTCCGTCCTACTAAAGATAATAATACTAATACTAAAGATGCGCCAATTTTATAGTAGTTCAACATCTACTTGCACGTGGCGCCACAAGCAATCTCGCGCTGCGAAATTTAAATCTATGAATATACGATGTAGGTATTGTATATAAATTTTTAGGAGGGATATTTTTATGTACTTGAATTTACGTGAATTTCTTGTATAGAAAGCATTTATATTGCAAAAAATTCCTTTTGACAGTTTATTATTGTTGCTTTATGCCCAATGTCGCTGTTTTTTGCAATGCCAACAACGCCTCTACCGACAAATGTGATGAACTACCATTTGTGCGTTCATCTAATCTGGAAGCTGTTGATAGCGCTTTGGCCGGATGTACACACACGCATTAGTTCGGGGTATTGTCGTTAGGTAGCAGTGTAGGGTAAAAAATCCGCCAATTTTAAAACACTAAACCCTTAGAAATTTTTAAATGGATTGTTATTGTTAATTAAAAAATATTCATAACTCAATATAAATTTTTGGTTAAGTGTAAGTGGTGCAAATCGTAGGAAGAAACGATAAACTAATTAATAAAATTTATTTCTATTATAAATGGTTTATACAAAAATCTTTCTTTATTAAAAATAATACTGTATATGTATAACAGAAGATTTATTATTTTAAAAATGGCGGATTTTTACGCAACTGGGCGCGATCAAATTTGCCGAACGATAGTACAAAGTGATGGTTCAGCACAATTGGCGGCGCTGTTGTATGTATTAATTTATTTATTTAAATTTATGGTAATATCGTTAAAACAAAATTATATCTAGCTATTTTAATTAATAAAAGCGACCCCTTTACGTATAATCATGTCCACGAAATTATTTTTTCAGAAGATTTAATATTTTAAAATTGGCGGATTTTCTACGCTACAGGGTGCGATCAAATTTGCCGAACAGTACAAAGTGATGAGTAAAGATAGCAAGGACTGTGGGGCAGCACAATAAACACACTGTTCGGATTACTCCTCCCGCACAAGTATTAA